>CAIGRQ010104008.1:0-14107 GCA_903798375.1 Fraxinus sp. D2006-0159 | reverse complement strand
AATGTATTCTTTATTTTTCTTTTCTCTTCTTTTTTGTTTTATTTATATGGGAGGGTATATTAGTCATTTTGTATTAAAAATTGGTGAAAAAGACCTTCAACGCAAAGAATTTGAAAGGTAAGGACGTTCTGCGCCAAAAAACGAAACGTAAGGACGTTTTCCACAAAATCCTTCAAAGATAGGGACGTTTTGCGCCAATTACCCTTTTAAAATAATAGATTAATGGAGAATGTGTAGTTGAAAAAGAAGGAAAAATTATTGATATGATGGAAATATTATTTTATTGAAGAATGTGTGGTTAAAAATGAGTAGAATAATAAAATTTTTAATGTGGACCAAACAAGGACTAAAATGTAAAAATGAGATATTAATTACATTTTATTTATGAAATAATTAATTACATATATTAAAGTCTCAATTATATACAATTTGATCTCAGTTATTGAATTAATTATTTACAAATTATTTCTCGAGTACTGAACAAACTATTTCTGAGTCATCGTTAAAAAAATTTATAGGTTACAATTTATTGGTCGATAATAAATCATAAATTTTGTAAGTTATAACTTATTTAACGATCACATATTATCGAATGAATTGGTCACAAGTAATATCTCGATCACAATTTAATAAATTGTGAGTCACAGTCACATATTATTTATTGATCACAAATTAACAAATTTATTGGCTACAATCTATCAAATAATTGGTCACAAATTATTTATTGATCAAGTATTAGCCAATTTATTAGTTAAAATCAACAAATAATTGGTTACAAACACTCCTCATCCCTACTCTAACCACACACTATCCCACCACCACCACCACCAACCTCACCAAAAAAAATTTCCAAATCTATCACTAACACCACAACAACAACAACAACACCAATCACCACACGTGTCAACAAAAACCATCTCCACCACGGCTTGTATTAACAAAGACCACCCCTACCACCTATATTAACAAAATCATCACCGCCGCCACCACTGAATCTAACAACGCCACTATTAGATCCATCGTTGATCTAATAAAACCCACCTTCATCGCCAGATCCACATCACTACTAGATCCACCGTCATTGCCACCAACAAAAACCACCACCAAAACAAGTAAACCACCGCTACTACCATTCACTACGCGAGGCGCCTCTATCGTCATAGCATTGCCACCACCCATTAACCAATTTATCAGTCACAACCACCACCACCACTATATATGATCGTCGTCATCGCTGTCGCCACAAGCACTAAACCTACCAACAACAACAATATCTACACCACCTCACCAGCACATCCACTATCACCACCGCAGCCGCTACCATCATCACCACCACCACCGCCATAAAAAAATTAGATCCAAATAGGCAGATACGGAATATGAGAGATATAGGTAGATACAGATACATGAGAGGCATGGAAGAGAGTTGAGTTGTCGGATTAGAGAGGGGTGCCAGTGTCGTGTCAAGCGACCACTACAAGTCCGATCTAGAGCACCGCTATGCAGTGATATTGCTGCTACATGCACGATTTGTAGCGCGCATAGGTGGTGCCGCTGCGCATCGATCGTTGGCGTAGAGAGACGATTGCCAAAGATAAAGCTCTCCAATGGTGACGATCCATTTGTGAGAAAGAGTGTATAGAGTCGGAGAGAGAGATTTGAATGGGGTAGGATGAGAGAGAAAAGGGTGAGATATAGAGAGAAATGAGGGGATGAATGAAGATAAATTTAGTGTTTGGGAATGCTGTGGGAGTGGATTGGGGTATATTAATTAGTTTAGTTTTATTATATAATTATTAATATTTAAGATTTTAATTATATCTGATTTTTGGAAGAAAAAAAAAAAAAAAAACTTGTAACTCTTAATTATGAAATGAGATCTTTAAAACACTTAGTCTATGTAATTTCCAACATGAACCAGCACCAAGTGAGACTGACAATAATACATCTTAAGAGGTAAATCTCAAAGAGGGGGTCTGTCGAACATGGCTTGCGTGGCCCTATTCATGTAGGATGGTCCATCTTTAGAAGATCAAGTGCGATTTTCCCTAATGGATGATGTTATTTGTACACTATTTTCTTTGCATCATGGTTGATATTACTATTGTTTTAACAAATAAGTGGATAAAAAATTATTTTCTTTTTAAACTGTCCAATAATATAATGTAACGTGACAAAGTGTAAACAATGGTATAAATTATGATATACATTGAGCATGATTGTACTTGGAATGCTAAATGGCCAATAGAAACATAATTTAATTTTTAATGTATAGGATATGTTTACCTAATTCTTTTAGGCATTTCCATAAAAAATGCTCAAGTGGGGAGGTAAATTGAAAAGAAGTCTCATTTTCAAACTTCACAGAATCTTAAGTCCCTATTCGATATGGATAAGTAATTTATATTATAGTCAACAATTAATTTTAAATATACATTTCATATGATTCACAATTTTTATCAAAATCTACTACAAAACTAATTTTAATCTACTCCAAATAGGGTCTAACTGTTCTTCTTATTGTTTTTTTAGAGCTTGTATAAGATCGTTTTTATGGAAATAATTTTCAACCACAAATTGTATAGGATTCATAACTTTACTTTATTCTCTAATCACACATCCTCCAAAAAAAACTCTCTCATAAACCAGTTCTTGATTTCATTTGCCTCAGTTTTCGATTGCCTTGATCAAATTAGAATCTACACATATAGTACCCATTTTTCCTCTTTCTGTATTCTCCCACGCAACCACTCTCTTTCTCATAAACCATTCTCTTTTTGGTACCCATTTTTCCTCTTTCTGCATTCTCCCACGCAACCAGCCACTCGTCCTCCATTTCTCCATGCAACCCCCCATTTTGTGCACACTTTTCCTATCTTCTTTTTATCTCTTTTTTATTTATTTTCTCTCCCACGATTTTCTCTGCTCTAATTTCACCAGAAAAAGGAAGTTGGATTAACATTTGGCGGAGGATGGATACTCTGGTATGGAATTTAAGGTTACTCTTATGAGGACTGAGATCATTATACGCTCAATTCGTGTTCAGAATGTTGTCGGTGATTCCTCATTTCCACTTTTTCCCCTAACATTTGATGTTTTTTTAGTTTATTCGATTCTCCATTTTCTAATTGTAAGATATCAAAATTTTGTTCGATTTTAGATTTTTATAAAATTATATGCTTTATTTACAATAGGTAAGAGGATTCAGGAGTTGACATCAGTAGTATCGAAGAGGTTCAAATTTTCAGAGACCGGTGTGGAGTTTTATTCTTGAAAAATTAACAATAGAACGCTTTGTGCTATTGCTTAGGCCGAGTCCCTCTGATAAAAGCTCCTCGAGGGTCTCGATGTCTGGTGGTAATCAATCAATTCCTTGCTTATTTGTTGGTAGTGAATGTAATTAGGAATAAAATGACTAATAGACATATTATAGAGGAAATGCTTTTAATTATAATGATCTTCTCGTTACTTCATAATTTAAATTCTATTGTAGTGTTGATATGGCTATAGGACTATTGCGCGATATGGCTTGGAGACATCCGAAATCATTTGATGTTCCTGGTCGAGTTATCATGAGTTGAGGGATTTTTAGTGCCATCTACATTGAGCATAACATGATTTTTGGCGGATTGGACTGGTACAAATTGCCACATTACATGAAAGAGTGCGCGAGAGGGCTTGGTCTGAGATGGGAAAAGTCGTGGACAGGTTGTACACATCTGTACATCCCAGTGATCGCGAACTTGCACTGCTTTGCAGTCGAGATTATTCGCTGAGTCAACGATGTATGTGTACGACTCCAATCATAATTGTACCACACAGGGCTAGCTCGAGCGTATACTAGAGTCGATGGCAACCATCGTTCCCATGATGGCTAGAATAGCAGACATTGCAGTACATGATAGACTAGCCACCGCCAGGAAGACGACGACTGCAAGACGAACAAAATCATGTGTCTCTTTTTTTGTTAAATTATGTTAAATATATTGTAATTTGGGCAGACATATTATAACTTACGTACATGGGTAATTGTGGAGTTTTCACAACCAAGTACACTGATATTTTTAGAATCGGGCGAAGTGTAGAGTTGATAAACTAAACACACATTGATAATTGGAAGATGAAGCTGACGTCCGACTTGTATGCATATAATTGTGACTGTAGTATTTTGTATTAATTTGTTTATTTTTGAAAAATGTAAACATTGTTTATATAATTGTAAATATATTTATTTATAATAATTGGTTGAAAATGGCTTAAAATATTTAATTGTGGTTATTTTGTAATGTAATTGTATATTTAATCCGAAAGAAAGCGATCATCAAAGTACGATGATCTAACTACAGCATTTTAATAGTTGATAAAAAATAAAAAACGACGATCGAAAGATGACGAAAATCAAAAAAGTACTATAAATAGAGATTACACATGATTTCAATAGATATTACACATTCGTTGAATTATTATGTAGTATGATCTGACTCGTACAAAATTGGTGAGTATGCCTTATTGCGCCGCACCATCTGCACTTACGCGATCGAGAAAACTCTCTGGTAGATTATACTCTAGACGTACATCTATATTCAGGAGTATGTGGTCGAACTTTAGGTGGCAACAAATTATTAAGTAGAAAAATGTGGTCGGGAACATCCCACTCGATTTAATTTGATGAGGAAATATAATTTCGGCATACGTTGTTCTCCAATAATCAGCCATGTAATAATGAGTGCATAAGCTGTGTGATGGAAATTCTTTGTACTAGCCTTTGTGACTACATGCGCACATGAAAAACTCTCCAACTAAAATTGTCTACACATGCATGTATTATCATTCAAGTCTACGATATATCTGATATTATGTCAGCATCTCACGGAGAAGTAAAAATTAATCCCATGGTTCCACACTTTGCTTTCTTGCCACTTTTAGAGTTTTGAAGAGTTTATCTTCTTGAGCCGCTTGGAGTTTTGAAGAGTTTATCTTCTTGAGCTGCTTGGTTAGCACACTTGTACAATTCTATAATTCCTCACATCAGTCATAAAACCATTGTTGTAACTTGTTATGAATGTATCCAATCATCGCGAGAATTGATAACTCTCGATCGTTCTTGAATAGTGCATTGAGCGGGACGTCATCATATTGTATCGACATCCTGAAAAATGTGATTGTGCCAAATGTTCGGTCCCTATCTCTGTTAGATAATCTCATGCATTGTGTGATTTATTTTCTATTTCAACCATAAACTTATCAAACTCTTCAAAACTGTAAGCATATGCGGCTCTCCTAAACAATGCAACGATACTACTGCCTTTCTACTTGATCTTTATGTTGCCTTTCATATGGTACATGCAATAATCATGATGTGTCACGGGAAAAATCTTGGCGACATCATTTATTATTGACTACCTCTGGTTAGTCACAAATGCAAGGTTCTCGAAGTCTCCAATTACTTCCCTTAACTTAGTGAAGAACCAACGCATTACTGGATCATTCTCGCCATCGACTATGCCAAATGCAAGATGGTAAATCTGGATGTTGGCTTCTTGACATATAACAATAATCAACATCCCTTCGTATCGGCTTTCAGGGTTGTACCATCGACTAGAATTAAGGGTTGTATCGCATTTTGAAATCCTCAAATGCATTATCCAAGAGGCATAAATAAATACTTGAAGCGATTCTCGTCATAGGTCTCAATAAAAAAATGCCAAGTTGGGATTAGTCTCCCCGTGTTATGGCGATACCTAACCAATTTATTATAACTCTCCTCAGCCAAACCCATTAAATCATCGAATGCACATTCTTTAGTCTTCCAAACCTTCTGGTAGTTCATGGCCACCTCATACTCCCGACGGATGTTGTTGATGATGTCTGCGTGTTTGTAAATCGTGGATCCTGAAACGTGTGATCGAGCTTGCCTATGATCATTTTGATGAATACCAACTTCATAAGTATGTTCCCGTGCATACTTACGAACTACAAAGAACTCATTTATGTCTATCTTCATCCCTCGCAAACGTCAACTGTAATGTTTTCCATACAAATAATTGTACATGTAGACTTGTTTGATTTCTTCACTTTAAACTCAAAGATGTTTTATTGCAATCCGGTGCACAACTTCCTGCAAATCTCTCTTCATGTCAAACAGTTGATCGACATGCAAATCTTCATCATCGGGAACCACATGCGAACAATTAGAAGGCTGTGTACTTGGCCCAGCTTGTGAACTCCCACCCCACTCATGTCTCTAGCTAGATAAAGCAATCAAATCTTGATTTGTAAATCGCCTTCATCCTCGTTGTTTTGAACTACTTTGTGAATTCAGTGTGTAACATTGAGATTATAGTGAGTAGCAATTGTCTCGGGAATAACCACATCATCCTCACGAGCTGTCTTAACTGTATCCAAAAAATCGCTTACATTACGATCTCATCCATCGACATTTTCGTGTTCAACCCCAGGGACATTCTTTCTTAATAAAGTTACGAAAACATGAGTTGACTTGCGGCTTTGGTTTAATTCAATTAACAACTTCATTTGCACTTCAGAAGCAACTTTTACAAGTGGAATCAAAATGATTGAATGCTCATTAAATAAAAATCTTAATTTCACATCGTCTGAGAGTGATCGACGTTGAGTAGGTTCTCTATATCACAGTACATTTCCGTGAACGATGTCATGATGTTATCACAATTCCAGCCCCATCTTCTTCACTAACCCATTTTCATTTTCATCGATCATTTTTATTCCTTTTAAATTCACCAAAATAACAAATCGAGACATGCTGATGCAATATCTACTTTATGAATCAAAATATTCGAAAATTTTAGATTAAGTATAAGAAATTAATCAATAAGGTTAAGAAGAGGTGGAGAAAAATAAAGGGTCCGAGCCGTCCGTTAACGAAAGGCAAGGCCATTTGGCCCCAATATTATTTGTTTCCCATTTGTTATTAAGTTTTAAGTGAGGAGTGTTTGACCTTTACTTCATAACTTAAAGGTATTATTATCTTTTAAACAAACTCATATTTTTGTAATTGTATAAAATATTTAAGGATATTCCTATCTTTTAATCAATAAAAGGTCATTGTGTTGAATGACAACTATTTTTGGTTGACGTGAAAAAGTGACTGTTAATCAATCCATTATTAAAAATTTAAAAGTATCGCGATGTACAACCCACTTGTAAATGTTTCATCGTCTTCGTTCCAACCTTTCTATGTTAAGATAGTTTTGTGCCCTCAATTTTTATGACGTGACTTGTCATGGGACATTGGTAATCTCCTCTCGCTGCTCAATTCAAATCTTCACCTTTGGTGCTTGGAATTCGGATAGTTTTGACAAAGCTATTGATCTGCGAGTTGAGCGTAAGGTGTACATATTCTAATCTTCAGTCCGAATATGGTACACCCTCGTGCGTACCTTATGGAACCCATATCCCATGTGGCAAGGCAGCTAGCAATTGGAGGGACCCATTATCTGTGGAGTTTAAACGAGGCATACCAGCTATTGTACTGTTCCTGACATGCACATTAATTGTGCCTACAAAGTCAACACATGAGAGGCCTTTTAGTCCATTTCCATTACCATTTTTTCGTCCAATTAGCACGGGTAAAAAATGAAACACAATTTCACACTACTTTCTGAAAATTTGGACAATGGATTTCCGCTCTTCCCCGCCACTATTAGAAACGAAACACCAAAATGAAGGTATTTAACACATGGATAGCAAATAGTAAAAAAACAAAGGAAGTAACGAAATTTACTGGAAGTTGTTTGTCCGTTCAAAAGAAGGAAAAATGAATGAAACATATCAGTTGAGATATAAGGATGCCGTACCACGAACAGGGAAAAGGAATCGTGGCCACACACGCGTTGGATGCAACACAAGATTGGCTGTGTTGAAACAACAGACTGGAGAATCCTGGGTAGTGAACAAGTTTGTAGAAGCACATAATCATGGACTAACAACTCTTAGCAGAGTACACTTGTTACAGTCACATAGGAATATCTGGACCAGCAAGTAAGCACAAACGCAGCAATTATCAGAAGCGAATATACAGGTATGCCAAAAGATGCACCTTATGGAGATAGATGTAGGTGGCCCGTCATCGGTTGGTTGTATCCAAAGAGGTTTGTACAACTAAGAAGCTAAAATTCGTGCAGAGCAAAAGGGGCACGATGTAGGATCACTGATTTAGCACTTTGCATTTGAGAAGGAGAAAAACCCAAATTTCTACTACGCTTTTGACATTGATTCAGAGAACAAGTTGGTTCGTTGTTTTTGGGCTGATTGTGAATCACGACGATCAAACGCATTTTTGGTGATACAGTAGTTTTCGACACCACATATAACACGAACACATACTCGATGATACTTGCACCATTTGTTGGTGTAAATCACCATGGGCAAACAATTCTTTTTACATGTGGATTGTTGAGTGATGAAAAGACTGAATCATTTGTTTGGTTGTTAACAAAGTTCATTGATGCAATGCCAAACAAGAGGCCACCGGGGGTGATTATTACTGATCAAAATACAGTATTTCAAAAGCTATCTCAATGATTTTACCTTCGACTCTGCATAAGTATTGCTCGTGGCACATTTTAAACAAATTTTCTGAGAAAATTAATGGCAGGCTGTATAACGAGCAGTACCATTAGTTGGTCAACATCATTAAACAGTTCGAGTAACTTGATGAGTTCGAACATCGCTGGAATGAAATAATGGAAACTTAGAATCTGGATTGTAACGAGTGGTTGAGTACCATGTATGGAATACGTAGTCGGTGGGTACTAACGTACATGAAGCACATATTCAGTGGATGGATGTCCAGTAGCCAGAGATCGGAGAGTGGTCACTCATTTCTGAAGAAGTATATACACATAGATTGCACCTAATGGGGTTTCTAACACGTTTCAATCGAGCACTGGTTCATCAATGACACGAAGAGTTGTATGCTAACCATGTTGACATCAGCGAGCAGCCTAGATTTAATGCGCATGCTATGATATAGCAGCAACTACTACATGTGTACACTATTTTTTTATTTTTTTTTGGAGTTTTAGAAAGAAGTCCAATAGAGTAATCACTACATTTGTTTGAAAAAAACAAGTGCAGCAGATGTTAAAGTGTACAATGTAGAGCCTTTTTGAAATGGGAAAAACATTTGATCGACGACGGGAGGCAACTTACTATACCCCTATTGATTTTGTGGCTTGCTCTTGTCGCATGTTTGAATTTGAAGGCAACCCTTGCCGCCACATGCTTTTCTTTTGGAAGAAAAAACAAGTGTTATTGCTTCGAGAGAAGTAAATTATGCGACTACGGACAAAAACTACAAAAAATGGATCTGTGTTTGATTCATCGACTGGATGTCACTTAACGAAGGGACCAATCGTCCCCTTATAGCATGACATGGAATGTTGTCTCATAAGGCCTCACTGTTAATGGGCCACACATCTCTAACAGATGATCGTACTACATTCTTTATGGGTGAATTCAAGGGTTATATCTCGATTAAAGGAATTTGAGGACGAATCCCCGGTTAGCATGAACAAGAGTTTGAGTAGAACTCGTGATGTGACACTGCTAGTGTGTGATCCCAACGATGTAAGGGCCAGAGGGTGTAGGAAACGAATAAAGTCGTCGAAGGAAAAATCAATGTCCACCTCTAACAGACAGTGTAGGGTTTTCCATACGTCGGGACATGATAAGAGAACATGTTCATATCGAAGACAGGACATGTAATTCATTAATTCATATTTGGTACACATCTGGCTGTGTTGCTTTATTATATATACCTTCTAACGAATTATTTTTATCCAGTGCAAATATGCCAGAGGGCTCTACTATCCTCGAAAATGACTTAGATGAGACTCAAGGAGACGTTGGAGACACGGAAGGATATGGAGGAGAAGATGAAACCCACACGAGTATTGCTAGCAGCTATCCCTATGGTGGTAGTGGTTTTTTTTTTTTTTGAATTCCATCTATGCGTGTTGTTGATTTATGTATTTTTTGTATTAGCAATGCGAGGTACTCAGTATAATTGATTGGCATTTTAGCACATAAAATTTATTGTGGACTAGAGACGTGTTTATAAAGTAGCCTGTTGAGAGTTTTGAAGTAATAGTTTCATCACTAAGCAAAATAGAAATAATACACGTAGAAATATGATAAAAAGAAGTGGAGCAAGGCTGACGTGGCACAAAAAATCAATGGATATTGAATTTTATGGCTAGGCATGATTCATACGTCAAAATCAATGTCAATCATCAATTTCATGAGATCCACTACTTTTACATATTTTTTAGTTATACATTCTAAAAATATTATAATCTCTTCTAAATTATCCGTCGACTTCGCAAGTCGTCTTCTTCTTCTTAATTCCTTACGCGTTGAATGATTAAAATCAAGCAAAATGTTATATCATTTTGATGATTTGACTTGACTTGGGAAAAAAATAATTGATCAATCTCAGAAAATAACGTGAAGTTAAAAAAAATTAACGTGAAATTAATTAATCAATATTCACGGCCAATTTTTGAGAAAATAACGTGAAATTAATTTTTCAATATTTAGGGCCAATTTTTGAGAAAAGTGGTTCACATTTGGACGAAAAAATGGTAATGAAAATGAACTAAAAGGCCTCTCATGTGTTGACTTTGCAGGCACAATTAATGTGCATGTCAAGAATAGTATAAGGGCTGGTATGCCTCAATTAAACTCCACAGATAATGGGTCCCTCCAATTGCCAGCTGCCTTGCCACATGGGACATGGGTTCTGATGCTACCAAAAATCGCACCTGGTGAGATCCGAGCTTCACAACTGAGAACGAGCACGAAGAAGATCTTCCGTTACCTGAAACAAAGGCCTCGAGGAGTGTCCTCGTTGCCCCTCCGATGCTTAAGTCAGAAAGCGAATTGCAAGAGAATATATGCTGTGAATAATATGTAAGAACGTACCTGATTAATGGAGATGAATGGTGTATTTATAGGGGTTGGAGGTGTTTCGGAGTGGCAAGGAGTCTGCCATGTCTAGGACTTCTAGTGTGGTTAGAATTGTATTATGGCAAGTTTTGTGGTTCTGGGTGTTTGGATAAAAGTAGGACTTTAATGGTAGGAACCTTCTGGGATAAGGTAGTGTGTTGTGAATAGGACTCCTATTCCCTGGTTCAGATTGACAAAAATGGGAAAATCGTATAAGAGGGAATGTCTCGAGGATGGTTCCCAGAGCTCGGGCTCAATGACCCCCGAGGAGATATGCCCGAGGAGGTGTGGCATAAATGGGTCAAAAAGTGAGGTATCTCCTCGGGGTATCGTCCTTGGGTCGGGCAATAAATTCGTCATAATCACTGGCCCCCGTGCATCTATGTCAGAGCCTCATGCTCGAGGATATGGGATGTGATGCACCATGTTCTGGTTGGTTGGGTTTCTGTTAGGGAACTGCTCGAGGTTAAGAAGCTGTAAAAAGATGCTCGGGCAATCAGTAGACGGGGAGCCAGCTCTGCGCGTGGTTGGGTGCCACGTGGCCTCGATTTTAGGGCTAATGACTTGGACATGGTGGATGGATGCCACGTGGCGACTGATGGAGGGTCAGGATTGAGAGTCTTTTGGTATTCTCAGGGTCCTATAAATACCCCCATGACCCACCTCATTTGTCACTTTTCACCTTTCAAGATCTCCTCGGAACTCCTCGGGTTAAGGATTTAAGGTAAGAGCTCGTGCCTCCTAGTTAACTTAAGTTTTTATTTCTCAAGTATGTCTGCTAGTAGTAGTTCTTCGACCTCAGGTTCTGTGCCTGAGGATGGCCATACCCTCGTCCCATACGTTGTACCCATTGGTAGTCACCCGACGTTATCTTACCCCGAGCTTAGTTGTAGGTACAAAGAACACGAGGTCATAGGGATAGCTCGTGAGTTTGGGATAATGCCTTTGTGCGATGTTAGGCGACCCGACCCCGAGGATAGTGTAGTGAGTGCTCGGGAAGGGGAGATGGCCATTTATAGGGAGTCATTAAAGGGGGGACTTAGGTGGCCTCTTCATCCTTTCTTCCTCGAGTTCCTTACCGAGCATGACATGTGTCCCGGGCAGTTAGTTCCCAATGGGTAGAGGATGCTCGTCTATTTTTTTGTCGCCTGTAGGTACCTGTCTATAGTCCATAGGTTAGACCTGCTCAGGATGACCTTCGAGCTGAAGTCTCTCCCAGGCTTTAACTGTTTCGTATACTTTTCTTCCCGAGGAGAGTTCAAACTTCCCAAAATGCCGAGCTCGTTGAAAGGGTGGAAGTCTAAATATTTTTTTATTAAGCCTCAAGATCCCGACCATCCCTTTGGTCCTCGATGGTTAATCCCGAGCACCGAGCGATTTAACGAGGGACAGGCCTATTTTGAAGTTTTAGAGAGGGATAGGCAGTGCCTGGTATAGCTCGAGCCTCTAGCATATAGCATGGATGATCTCCTCGGGGACGATATCCTCGATCTAGCTGATGTCAAGGGCAATGAGGGTAGGAACGATCATCCTTAACTTTTTTAATTGTCTATGTGTAGTCGTCGGTATAATGACTTGCATTATTTTTTCATTTTTTGTGCAGTGCTCGAGATGGCATTCGACCCTTCTGATCTCCGTCAGGCAGTGGATAGGAAACCTAAGGGGCCCCCGGCAAAGCAGGCCGGGAAGAAAGGTAAAAAGCGCCCTCGATATGATGTGCACGAACATGCTAAGAGAGGGCCCGGGGAGAGTTCTCGGGTCCCACAGGCGATGTCAGTCCCTTTCGTCGAGGAGCCAATATCGGCGACTCCTCGTGCTCGGACCCCTGGGGGCACACCGGTCGTCGTCGATCTTGACGATGACGTACTTCAGCCTTCGCCCTCGACCGTAGGAGTCGAGCAATGCACGCTGATTCCTGAGATCCTCGAGAGGTATAGAGGAGAGGGGACGACTTTTTCTGATGGAATGAGGGACGTCGAGGCCATGGCCTTGAAGGTAACCTCGAGAACTATAATTTTGAAGCTAAGTTTGTGCATCTCATTATCTCGACCACTGATCTTTCGGTCTATTGCTCTTAGGTACTAACCGTGGCTCGAGCTCTTGGAGACCGAGGAAAGTGGGAGGCTGGGAAGATCTCCACGCTCGAGGATGAGCTCGACCGACAGTCTCAACAAATTGTGGAGCTCGAGGCTGAGATTGCTCGTCGAACTAAGGAGAAGGGGGATCTTGAGGAGTCCCTGAAGCTAGCTCGAGAGGCAGAGGCCCTAGCTAAAGAGAAGGTTGAGTCCGTGGTTGCCGAGCTCGAGCGTAAGTCGAAGGAATTCGAGGACAGACTAGAAGGAGCTCGAGCTCAGGCAGTCGAGGACTTCAAGGGTTCTGGAGAGTTCCGGGCGATGAGAGGTGAGTATGCCCTGGGGTCGTACCAGTACGCCTTCAAGCAGGCCCGAGCTTACATTCGCTCGAAGATCCCCGGGGTTAATGCCGACGATCTAACCTCGACGCCAGAAGTGACGGATGGGCTCGAGCTGTCGTCCTCTGAGGGTACCATTCTCGAGGAAGAGGAGGCATCGGACGAGGGCGAAGTTTCTATGCCCCCGGGGAGCGACGACCAAATGTAATGCTTTTGCAATTTTTTAATGCTCGACGAAGGGCCATTTTGAAAATTTAATTTTGTAATGTACATTGCCCGACGATGGGCTTAGATCTAGAGTATATTTTTTGTAAGTACGATGCCCGACGATGAGCACAGATCTTGACTTTTTGTATATGCATGCTCGATCTTTTTAGCTCTATTGTTTACTTGCACGCTCGGACATTCTGCCACGACGAACAATGCGAATTCGACTTTACTAGAATGAGCAATGTTCGAGACTCGAGGAGCATGTCTAGATCTCGAGCAACTTTATTAATTAAACAATTAAACAGAAATTCGAAACTCGAGGAGTAATGAACAATGCCTCGAGCAACTTTATTAAACCATCATAGTTCGAAACTAGAGGAGTACTTAAGAACGACCCCGAGCAACTTGTTTTAGATAACAAAGTTCGAAACTCGAGGAATAATAAAAACGACCTCGAGCAACTTATTTTAGATAAAGTTCGAAACTCGAGGAGTAATT
>CAIGRQ010103983.1:0-26773 GCA_903798375.1 Fraxinus sp. D2006-0159 | reverse complement strand
CAAACAAATATGGTAATTTTTTCTAATTGTTTAAAAAAACTTCTAGACGATTGGTATAAAAAATTATCACTTTAATGAACAATTTTTATAAAAAACGAAGTCAAACGGACACCAAACTTTCAACATTTTCCAGATAGAAAATTATACCAATCAAACACAATTAATTACAATTTACAGTAAAATAAATTCTAGGCAATTCAATTCCCAGTAAAACATTTTCTTTCCACCCATTTTCCACCTTTACAATCAAACGGACCCTTAGAGAAAATTTACAATGAAAACACAAAATTAACACATATTTGTTCATACATTACGTAATTAACATGAAGAACATACATTTTTTATTAACTCATTATCAATGCTACATTTACATTTGAGCTTGCGTATTTATTTTTAGAGTCATTTATTGTTTGTGTTAACTGTATCGGTATTAAGCCCTTGTTGATGGTCATTATGAAAAAAAAAAATGACGTTTTGAATTTTGATTTTTTGAAGAACGTAATATTAAAATGTAGATTTTTTATTTTTTTTAAATTAACGTATAGAATATTTGATTGCCTTAAAGGGAAAATCGATTAAATCAGTATAATTAATCTCCACGATTCTATAATATCTCTGCGTGACACATTCATAAAAATCATAAATAGAAAAGCAGAAAAGAGGGGCCCAACAAGTGGCGGGGTTTCACATANAAGAACGTAATATTAAAATGTAGATTTTTTATTTTTTTTAAATTAACGTATAGAATATTTGATTGCCTTAAAGGGAAAATCGATTAAATCAGTATAATTAATCTCCACGATTCTATAATATCTCTGCGTGACACATTCATAAAAATCATAAATAGAAAAGCAGAAAAGAGGGGCCCAACAAGTGGCGGGGTTTCACATAAAGCCAAACGCTCCCTCCGCCACCTTCGGCCATGTTGGCGGCGAACCGCTAGCGCTACCCCTTCTCTTTCTCTCGCTATCACGAGAAAGCCGAGTAAGCAAACTCTTCGTCATCATCAATGCCTTTTTTCTCACTCAACATCTCACACGCATTTACTTATTGCATGTATATCTGTATCTATACATTTTTTTTTTCTGGTTGCTTATTTACTGAATTTTGATCTTTCACTTTTTATTTTCTGTTTTTCTATTTTGATGCACACTCAGTGAACGCAAGCTCATTACTTTATTCTATGTTTGAAATCGCTGCACGCAAACAGAAAAATAAAATTTGAATCTGAAGTTGAATTCTGCATTGTTTCGTTTGTGACGGGGGATTTGAAATTTTGTACAAAATCGGGATTTGTGAAATTTATATTCTGTAAGGGAGTTTTGAGGATTGAGTATAATGGAAAAGGAGAAGAAGAAGTATCCTATAGGAGCAGAGCATTATACTCTGTATGAGGAGATCGGGACAGGTGCCAGCGCCTTGGTTCATCGAGCTCTTTGTAATCCTCTCAATGAGATTGTTGCAATCAAAATTCTCGACTTTGAACGTGGCAACTGTGATCTGGTAATTCTCTTGTTCTCAAAATTTCAGCCAGGAGGTTCGAATGTTGCCCACTAAAATAATTCACTTTTTTTAACAATGCTTTCTCCAAAAATATCACTTTTCACAATATCTATTCTCAAAAATTCTACATCAAACACGTCAGTTATATGAAATTTTCATCGTTTTGCTTGTTCAATATTTGATGTATTTGAACAATTTGGGAATTTTGTTTCTTAGAATTTTTCAGAGTAAGATCCGAGTCTAGAATATGAATAGAGCATGTATGAAGAAAGATTATATTTTGCAATTTTGTTAGCTGAAATATATAGTATTTCTTGTTAGTTATTATGCATAATCACCAGCATACACAAATTGTTTCACGATTAAGAGCTTGGAAATACATGCAAATTTAAATTGGTTTTTTCAAACATGTAATCGTGATAATATTTTGATTATATTTAAGATGTCAAAACCATTTAGTGTCTCAACCATTGACGGCCCAAAACATTAAGGTGGTACATACTAGAGTTTAAGAACACTAAATGAAGTGGCCACCTAGTTTTTTTTTTTTAATAACCGTGGATGTCCGAACCAGCTTGCGCGCACCTCGACTAATTCCACGGGGTGCTGAAGTTTACAGCCGGGTACTCACCTCAGTGGCCCTGAGAGAACTTCGTGGCCATGAAATTGTAAAAAAAAAATAAAAAAATCTTGAAGAATAATTTTCTACTCTTATTTTTGGAAATCAATTATCTTATCTCTGTTTGGATGAAGGTCATGTTGGCCCAAGTTGATAGTAGCTCGATTATGTTTTAACTTTGTAGAAAGTGAAAGATTTTCTCTATTAAGACCATGCTATTAAAAAATAAAGAATCTTTTGAAGATGCTCTTACGTTGTAATTAAGCACAAGTTTTTACTATGTTGCTAAACTAGGTTCCTTTCTTACCATGCCTTAGAGTCATCTGTTTATAATTTATGACTTTCATCTGGAATCTTGTTACTTATTTAATTGTGATTGAATATCAAATAATCCTAGATAGAAGTCATTCTGTAGGAAACCATTGTGGTATGATTACTTTCTTTGCCCTTGAAATATCATTGTTTAGGTTTATTCTCTGGTTTTTCTTATCCTGGAAACACAATGAACTACTTCTCCTGACTGGTTCTTGCATTTTACCCCTAGAATAACATTTCACGGGAAGCACAAACGATGGTTCTGGTTGACCACCCCAATGTTCTTAAATCACACTGCTCCTTCGTTATAGATCATAATTTATGGGTTGTAATGCCTTACATGGCTGGAGGTTCTTGTCTACACATATTGAAGGCCTCACATCCAGATGGTTTTGAGGAGGTTGTCATTGCTACAGTTTTGCGTGAGGTGTTGAAGGGCTTGGAATATCTTCATCAACATGGTCACATTCATCGGGATGTTAAAGTGAGTGGTTAACTTTTATATAGATGCCTACAGCATGATTTGCAGTTTTACGTTAACAAATCCTTTCCTCAGTTGTCTTGCAACACTTCATTTATTGAGCAGCTAAATTACATATCATTGTTACAGACTTGCAGTGTATACCTGCTAACATCATGGTAATCTTTCTTGGGAAAATTAACTAATCCCTTAACAAACTTCATGATAGTTCTGAAGCCTTCAAAAGAAATATGGTTGGTTCAAGGTAATCCCTAAAGTTATGGATAGTATTCCACCTAGATAATATAATTATACCTTATAATAACTGTTCATAAAACATATATTTAGATTACAGCATAGGAATAATCTCAAAGTTTTGATCATAGGCATGACTTTTGAACTCCTTTATTGTTTCCCATTTTGAACACCAAAGCTTCGACATGACTTCCTTCTCATTCATCAATAAACAGAGCTTTTGGTTTGCATTAAGAAGCATCTTCTTTCCATTTTGTTGGAGTTTTCATTTTGTAGATTTCAACACTTTTGGCTCATTTACATATAAAATATTTGCCCATAAATTGTGATTACCGGTTGATTGCCTGAAATACTCATGTCCATCAGATCTTACTAGAGTGGCCTTCTATTGCAAATTTCTTGAAGTTGAACTTGGAAAACTGAGAATCCTTTTAATTATTTTAAAATCTGAATTCACTCATAGCAATATCAAAATAGAGTCCCTGCTAGTTGACAAGCTGGCCTCCTAACGAAATTTTAATTATTCCAAGAGTTGTTCTCTTGAGTCCACTTATTAAAGCGTTATGCAACTCAGTAACTTTAACCTTTCAGGCAGTTGTAATTTCTCCTTCCCATTGCTTTAGATTTTGATATGGATACGACAAGGTAAGGTGCCATTGAACTCATTGAAGTTATATGTAGAAGAGAAGTGACTATAGTTCACCTGAAAGTTTTAAATTTTCTACTAAAAGTATAAGGAAAAAACTTTATCTGCACTGCTATCATTTAAGGTTCAATTTTTTATTTTCTTATAGTAATAGCAGTTGATATAGATCCTGAGGATAAACAGTAGCATCAATTAGCACTCAACCATCACTGAAGGGGAGCTTTTTCCAATACTATAATAGTAAAATAACACCAGGGTACTGGCACATGTTTTAGGATAGAGCATAAAGTTCTATTTGACACTTGTCATCTTAACTTTGGACAACATTTCTTTCAGGCTGGCAATATTCTCATTGATACTCATGGTGGAATCAAATTGGGTGATTTTGGTGTTTCTGCATACTTGTTTGATTCAGGTGACAGACATCGCATGAGGAATACATTCGTGGGGACTCCTTGCTGGTATGCAGATTTAACTGTTAATTGAGCACTCGTTTCTCCTTGTGTGGTTGATCGTCCATCACAATTCACTTCTTTTTGTCTGTCCTTTATGACTAGAAACACGTCAAACCACAAATATGTCCATTATACTTATTCCATAAAGATTATGGAAAAACCTAAACGTTAATAACACGTTGATCTTGCTTCTAGAGTGTTGGCTTCATCCATCACTTGTCAATCTGTTCCTTGTAATAGGAGCATATTTGTGGTTTTGCAGGATGGCACCAGAGGTTATGGAGCAATTGCATGGTTATGATTTCAAGTTTGTCTACACGCTGCTTTCATTTTTGTACTCTTGTTATCCTAATTGAATGTTTCAACATGTAGCTGAGTTAGTTGTTTTGCTATTTTACAGAGCAGATATTTGGTCTTTTGGTATAACTGCTTTGGAGCTTGCACATGGCCATGCACCTTTTTCAAAGTATCCTCCAATGAAGGTGCTTGTTGATATAATGACACCTTTTCTGGTTTTATGGAAGTCTATTACATTTCCAGGATCCACATTGTATGTTGCATATTTTACTTTTGCAGGTATTGCTTATGACCTTGCAAAATGCACCACCTGCTCTTGATTATGAGAGAGACAAAAAGTTTTCTAAGGTATGTATGTAACAATCATTAATTGATTAATGATTGTAAGTCATACTTTTGACATGTGTTCTCTCTGACTCTATGTTTGCTTTCTGTAGTCTTTTAAGCAGATGATTGCTAGTTGTTTGGTGAAAGATCCGTCAAAAAGGCCATCAGCAAAAAAGCTATTAAGGCATTCATTTTTCAAGCAAGCTAGATCAAGTGATTATATTGCAAGAACTCTTCTGGAGGGGCTCCCAGATCTTGGTGATCGTCTTCAGGCAATAAAGGTGCATGATCTTTTGAGGATGTAATACTGCTATAAGTTATCAATATTACCTGTACGGTATGTTCCATTAATGGATGCATGTTTGAAAATTAACCTAGAGAAAGGAGGAAGATATGCTTGCACAAAAGAAAATACCAGATGGGCAGAAAGAGGAAATGTCACAGGTTTGGTTTCGGCTTCATAAGTAACACATAGATATCTTTGTATATTGATACACTGGAGATATACAATTAATAATCTTTCTGATTTACCATTTACTGAAAGTAGGACATTGCTATAAAAAATTAACAATAGCCTAATATCTAGTATTTTTTTTTTTGTCAATTAATCTCTATTTTAATGATGGCAGAGTTCCTTCATCTGTTCTACATGCACAAGGCTATTATACGCTGGTTCTTTATCAGCTAAGTTATATTTGGTTTTCTGTATTTTTAACACCCTTAAAAATCTTTGCAGAACGAATATAAACGTGGGATTAGTAGTTGGAACTTCAACCTTGATGATATGAAGGCTCAGGCTTCCTTGGTATTCAATTCTGTTTCGCCTTCTGTGTTTTCAAGTTTGTGTGACTGGTGCAAATATTTGGTTGACAGTGAATATATGTAATCTTTTCTCGTGTTCAGATCCAGGATGAAGATATTATAGTCGAAAAAGACGACGATATGCACGCTAAACAACTTCCGCATCAGTTATCTTCGTCCAAACAATTATCACAGCTTCAAAGTCCGTTGTCTTTTACAAGTCAATATTCAGAAGTTGCAGATTCTGTACGTTTTTACCATTTTTGTGGTTCTATATAAAGGCAGATAGCTGTTGGATCTTCTCTGGTGCCTAACAATATAATTGTTCACAGGTTGATAATAGTCAGCCTGCTTCTCTCTCATCAGTAGACTCCACTAGTAACATGTATGCACATCATAATTTTATGTTTCCCATATACTTTACATCATGTTTATATCACCTATAATTCTGATAACTATATTTTACTGTTTTAATTAATTATTCAGCAGTATGCAATTGTAGACAAGTATTTATATTTGGGAACTTTTCATTAGATCTTTCAAAAACCAGTTCCCTTGGGGTATGCTAATCAAACTTATTATAATGTTTTAAGGAGTAATCATGAAAAATCTGCTGATCATGCAAGCTTTGCTAGTTCGACCATTGAGCAGAAAACATCGCATAATTTGTCTCCTGGCAGCAGGAATCACATGGAGAGTAATTTGTCAGGAAAATCAGAATCAGATATTACTGGAAAATTATTGGAGGAAACTTCATATTCTCCCCAGAGGTATGATGTTGGATTTACACGATCACTTGAATCCTTACGTGAGCTGTTCTTTATACAATTACAGGATTCCTTCTCTTTCATTTGTTTTTAAGTCTGTTAATGTCCATTTGTCCATGACGTGTCCATTCCTTCTTATTTTTCTGAAAAATCGAGTGTCGGCTTGTCGTGACCATGTTGCGTGCATATTAGTCATACGTAGATTTAGATCCAAATATTTTTCGCCTCGTGACTTGGGTTCCGACAAAACTCTGTTGTAGGTGTTCCTTCACTAGACACGTGCTTGGCCTTTATTACATATTGTCACCGCACTAAAATAGTGATTATGTTTTGATAGATACCTACGCTAGGCATTCATAGTATATATTAAATGACCTCTTTATCAACAAGACAAACACTCAACATTTACTAAGTCAAGAAAACAAACACAACAACTTCATGAATTAAGAAAAGGAAATCCGCATCAAAATTTTCAAATCAACGTTTAGTACTCTAAGATTGAGAATGTTGCTTTAGTATGCATAAGTTATAATTCTACAAGAAAACTCAGGGTAGAAAGTAGAAACACAGGTTGAAATTCTGATTATATAGAAAATGGTAGGGCGGATAGTATTTTTATGAAAAAGAACTTATTGATCATAGATATTATAGGTATTTGGCTATATAGAAAATGCATTTATAATTATCTTGTACAAAAAATGCTTTTATCATTCTCTTTCCTTTTTTCCTTTCGTTTTCTTTCGTTTGGAGTGACAAAATAATAATGGCATTATTTTGAAATGTAATGGTACATAATGTTCCTCTTCCTTGAATCTGATCATGTGTCTTTTAATTCTTAAACATGAACACATACAACTATTTATAGAGATGGAAAATGAAAATTGTACCACGCGACTGATTCACTATTCTGTTGATTTTCTTATATGTACCTTAATGTTATATACGTTGATTTGATGGTCTCATTTGTTTATTTCATGCCTTGTTTAAATCATTGGTTATCCTAGCTGAAGTTTGGTATCTTCACTTAGACATTTTCCAGAACTTTCTCATCTAAAAAAGAGAGTTGACGCTTTATAGATGTTTAGAGGGTTATAACTCTTCTCCATCTCTCTTCTTTTTCCAAGCATATCTTTTGCATTTAAACACGTCAGAATAAAGCATACCATTATTTATAGTTATTTTTGGCATCATTTGGTCCCTCCTACTACACACATCATAATTTTTCTGTAGTGTACAAAATAGTATCTGATCAAAAAAGTTTTGCACTACTCTCTATTTCCAGTTTAATATATTAGGTTAAGGGATAAGTGCAGTACAAGATTTTTGTGCTTTCTTATATGTGTCAATTAGCATTCTGAAAGGAGACATATTATAACGTAATTTTTAGAATCCACCAATTGTTGCAGCTAAAATTACTAATGCATGCACTTAATGGATTTAAGATTCTGTTTGGGTTTTGTTCATTTACAAAGGCTATATACATTGCATGTTATATTTTCTTTGACAAGTTTCTATTATTTTCTTTTATTCTTTAGTGATAAACTCCAAAATCAACCCCAAAATTTTTCAAGTGGCAACGGATCTTCCATTCCTCAAACAGTAGATGATGCGCAAGCGGAAATGAATTCAAAAGGTTCAAGAGCATCAGACAAGTCAACTATCATTTTGAACTCTGGGATTCAATGAACAATAATTTTGGTGGCATATGCTTCTAATACACATCTACACATTCATGATGCAGCAAACAGTGAAGAACTTGACGAGAAGGCGAAACGTTCAGTTGTTCAACAAAAAGGACGTTTTAAGGTCACATCTGAGAATGTTGATGTAGAAAAGGTTAGTATTTAGGTCTTAACGTCAGTAATTTTGTCTATAATTACTTCAGACTGATTATTTCATTCCTGTAGGTGGTTCCAGCTCCAATGCTACACAAAAGCCATAGCATGCAGGTTTGATTTCCAAACATATTGGGAAAACTGATTCTATCATTCTTCCTGTAAAGAATGAATGTATAGAGCAAGGGAGAATTTTATAGAGACCTAACCATTCTACAAAACTACTTGCACTGCGTAACTACAGCTTACATTTCCTTCTGCTTTTGAGGTCCAGTTCAGTGGGAAATTGAATCCTCATAAATGACTGCATATATTCAATCTCGACCTTGACTACCAGATTCTGATTAAGAAAAGTTACAAAATGCTCAAGAAAACAAAGAAATGGTTTTATATTATACTGGTTTACTAACAGATCGTTTTTAAGTGATATCTTGCTTCAAAATAGCTGTGATTTTGAGATTCTGCCACTTTTTTATTGGAACCTCAAGATAATTAGAAACAGTGGCGCACGTACATTAAGACATCGACACATTGAGAATTTAGTACTAGTCAAGTTTATGATTTGCTAAATCTTCTCTTAACACAATTTACACCACATTTTTTGTCTTCCGTTGGAACATTAGTGAAAGCATTGTGAGCTATGTAGGTGATATCTCAGCATCCTGCTATTTCTTCACCATTGCTACTTGATGCTACACCATCAAATCCTCTTGGTCAAGCTCTTTTTCCTGTATTACAGTCTGTTTTGAATACGAACATTCTTCAAAGGGTATGGGCTAGTAACATAGTTGCAATCTTTTTTTTTACCCTTCTATTTTCTTGAAAATTCTCCTGATTTTTCTCTTAACTGCACCCCCCNNCACTCCCCCCCCCCCTCCCCCCCCCCCCCCCCCCCCCCCCCCCCCCCCCCCCCCCCCCCCGGCGGCAAACACAACAGGACTGTATTCTTAGTCTCATGAAGCAAATCTCTGGATGTGACTCTGCAGGTGTGAGCTATCAATATATCTTGAGATTTTGCGTTTACTTCGCATATTTGTTCTCATCTGTGTTTAGCCTTTTCTGCAGATGTGGGATGCATGTCGACAAACCCTGGTGTGTCAGAGAAATCGTTGGTATGTAATGTTATAAAGCTTATCATTGACCAAGTAGATTACTTTTGCTGAAACAGGTTTTATATGTAAATTTGTCCCCTCTCTAATAGCTTAAGATTTTAGACGAGATAGTTCAGTTAAACATGTTATCTTAACGAGCAAATGTTCAAGTCTCACCGCACCAATATATGAACATTGTGCATGTGCAAGGCTTTGATGGAAAAAAATGAATTTTGCATGTACCTAGACATAAAGACAAATTTTAAATGAATGATTTCAGCCCCTTTTAATAACTTGAACTTTTAGATCAAGCGGTTCAAGAAATATTTTCCAGTCTCTGGTTACTGTTGTAGTGTCAATGTTTACCTTCAGATCTTTAGCTTGTGATAACACAAGTTACCCTGCTGTGTAGACTTGCCAGTGATTCCCTTCAACTTAAATAATATCCATTGCAAGTATTCTTTCAATCATTTTGTGCCTTTTCTATATGTTTCTTTTGTTTGTTTCTTTTTTTTCTAAGGCATCTGTTTTGTTTGCTGGGTAATGCTGTCTGTTAACGTTTTATGTAGTTGGAATTACTCTTACACGACTCACTTTAGTTCTGTCAACATTTGATTGTCCAATTATTCACCTTCAAAAGTTAAAATTTTTCATCATGGGAGTTGTTCCTTTTTCCTTTGATTTTTCTGAATATTAAATATCCTTAATTTACCCAATTTAGTTTTCTTCTTGGTTTTCTAGCTGGAAGTAGCTCATGATCGGGAAAAGGAATTGCTTCGAGAGATAACTGATTTACATTGGAGGTACTTGTGGCTCTAATTTGCATCCATATACAACAACCAGGCTTATTGAATTGAAATAGTTTTTAATTAGCTTTTTTCTTGATGTAGGTTTATATGTGCCCAAGATGAGCTCCAAAAATATAAAACAGAGAACGGTCATACCAACTCTTGAGCTGCGCTAGCTAGACGGTAATCTACAGAAAACGCCCTTGGCACATAGCTATGGCGGGGACAAAATCCTCTAAAACTTGCAATAAATAATTTTAGAGCAACAGAAGTTAACGTTTGTATACTAAAAATTGAACATTAGAAGTTAACTTTCACATGTACGGTTCATTTCATTTTTCTAAGTTTCATTATATATTTTTATTGCTCCATCCACATATGCAAACACAAACCGTTGTGATAATGTAAAGAATAAAACTTCTTGTACACCAAGTTTGACATTCCTTCACAATAGGGGGGAGAGGGGGTCGGTCAAACTTGGTGTAAACTTCAAGTATACACCAAGTTTGATCCGTAATGTAAAACATCTCCTTATTACAATCTATCACTTTAATATAGTTTGTTTCTGAATTGGAGTGTTGTTGTGAGTCTAGTTTGTTGCTTTATATTGTTAATGTGGAAAATTTTGTCTTATTTTCATAATATTTTAGGGGCTGATGGAGAATGTGTGATTAAAAAAGAAGGAAAAATTACTGTTACGATGGAAAATATTTTTATTGAATAATGTGTGGTTGAAAATGAATAGAAGAATGAGAATGAAAATTTTAATGTGTACCAAACAGGGGCTTAGTTTTGAGTTTTGAATTTATTTTGGGTTTTGTGTTTTGAATGTCCATTTTGAAATGGCTGAAAACGCGTTCTTTTTGTTATTTTGAAAATTTGTTTTCAAAAATTAAAAAAATGAAGTTTTAACTGAAAACAGTCAAAACGATTTTTTTGACGTTTTCCGTTTTCTTTATAAATTTTAAACTCATTTTTGGAAATTCATTTCTGAAAATAGATAAGTAAATGTGTTTTCAATATTTTCGAAAATTGAAAATGATCTGAAAACAACAAAGAGAACACTTAGTTTCCTATTTTCATTTACTGAAACTACTTTGAGTATTTCTCGAACTTCAATTTCTGTGGCATCTATCCTGCGTTCAGTTCTCGCCTCGTCCACCCTCTCTGTCTCGAAATTGAAGTTAAATGGTTCAGATTTTTTTTTTCTACAAAAGATCAAAGAAGTACTCTTAATAAATATTGCTACATGATATAGTTTGCAAGGTTATTTCAAATACCTATATTTGATGGATACGTTTATCGACTGATTTGAACTTTGGAGTATTTGATTATTGTACCAAATAATACAATTTCTCCATTGATTAAAGGGATCAAAGGGCAGAGCCTTTGATGTCCCCTCTAGTCAAGAATCGGACCTTATTCGAATGGTGAAACTTTGAAATCCATATCCTCTTGCTTGATACATGTTACAGATGTTAAATTGGTTCTTTTTTCTCTTTTCGAGCGGTTAAGAATTTATCAGATTTTGAATAAATTTCCAATTTTGTTCTTGCTAACAAACCATTTAATTAGCTAATATGCTCATTTTTCCACCACATTTTCTTGTGTTTTAACCATACAACCTTCCTTTACATAGGGGGATCTAGGCTTTTTCCTAAAATTACTCTTTTGTTTTCTTCCTTTTATTCCAATGCCACTAATATTACCAAGCTCTTGAAACAGTATCCAGACTTCAGCACTTTCGTTCTTTCAACAATTACATAACGAAAACCGGACTAGCCACTGATATCAACTCGTTCCAAACAATCACGGTCCTAGTCGTAGACAACAGCAACACAACATTTCCCCGTTATCTAGAAAATCTGATGCTGCCATCAAGAAGATCTTGAGTGTTCATGTGATTCTCGATTATTATGACGTGAAGAAACTCGAAAACTTACCAAATAAAACGGCTATTCTTACGACACTCGACCAATCCAGTGGCCAGGCCACTGGTCAACAAGGATTTCTCAATGTGACAGATGTGAATACTGGAAATGTTGCCAATGGTTCCGCAGAAAAAGGTGCATCTTTAGGGGCTAATTTGGTTGAGTCCATTGCCTCACAGCCATATAACGTATCGGTATAACAAATTAGTACTGTTATTATCCCATTGGGAATTGACAACACAACCTCAAAGAATTCGACTTCTCCAAGGCCCGCTTCTAGCCCGAAAAACTCCTCTGGGTCCTAAAAAAATCTCCCCCAAGCGATTTTCCATCACCCTCCAAATCCCCTGGTCGCCTCCTCAGCCTTATGATGCACCGGTTGCAGATTCACCTGCAAATGATTCACCTAGCGAAGGGACGACTCCGCAGCTTAGTTTATAATAGTATCTTCAACTCTGTGGCTCGCATCTACTATTTGAACTAGCACTAGTGTTGAGTTATTCCAAGGTTTTGCTTTTCGTTAGTAATAAAGAGATAAGTTGCATCAGATTTTTCTCTTATTAATGAAATTTCCTACTTTAAAATTCTCTCAATTTCTTTCCTTTTAATTTATTTTTTGCCTTTTTGGTTAAGATCTATAGCTTTTATATAATCTGACCATAAAACTCGACATTATATAACTTAAGATAGCATTTCAAGACATTGTACAGACGAAATGATAAAGAAAAAAATCAACAGAAACAAAAAACAAATATAGGATCGTAAAAGGATTATATATATAACAATAGAAAAGAAAACTCAAGAACTGAGCTCAAGAAACCTTTGTGCTGTAGGATGAGTAGCCTCGGAAAGTTGCCTGGGCTTCAATATTTCAACAATCTCACCATCCACAAGAAGGCAAACTACATCAGCAATCCTCTGGATTTGTTTGATGCTGTGAGAGACGAACACGATAGTCATTCCTCGATCTGACTTCAGCTTTACAAGTACATCTTCAATGTTCTGAGTCGAGATTGGATCCAACGCGCTCGTGGGCTCATCAAGTAGCAAAACCTTCATAGATAAGGGAAATTGAAATCAGATGGCTATAAAATTTCAGCAAGTCGTTCCAAAATTTACTCCATAGGTTACCTCGGGCTCATTAGCCAAGGTCCTGGCAAGTGCAACTCTTTGAGCTTGACCAACAGATAACTCTCCCCCAGATTTATTGAAGAAAGAAGAATCAAGATCAGCAAGAGCGAGTAACTTGTAGACATCGTTGTCACTTAGTTTCTTTCCTCGTAATTGTGGTCCATATCGGATGTTATCTGCAACTGTGCCTGCATAGTTTTGTTAAGATCCACTCAAATCAACAGCTCTCAACAAATTAAACTGTAGAATGGAAATATTATTCATTTAAAACAAATATGCACCTTCAAAGATAGCCGGAAGCTGGAATAACATCCCGACTTTCCGGCGAACACTGAGTACATCAAGATCACATATATCTACACCATCCAAGAACACAGAAGCAGAAGGAGGCTCCCATAATCTGTTAAGTGCCCTCAAAAACGTTGACTTTCCACTTCCACTTGGTCCTATGATCCCCATAATCACACCTTTGGGGATATCCACGTTGACTTTGCTCAATATTGCAACACCCTTGTCTGCAACTTTTGTTAGATCCCTCACCTCAATTTTAGTTTCCGGCCAGGTTCCGTTCCCGGTTGTGTCCCCGGCCTCGTCCACGACTAACAGATGCACTCTTCCACCGTCTACACCATCAAGATTCGAGAGTACAAATGATACATCACAATAATTCTCAAAAGACTTCACACAAACACACGGAAAAATAAATAAATTCCAAGGCGAAAAAAAAAAAATCATATTGTAATTGTTGGGATTTATCTAACCTTGAAAACTTTCCATAGCATGAAATCAAATCCAAGCAACTCAGAGAAACTTCTCTATCTTGTGAGCGGTAGAATGAATAAATTCCTGAGTTGATGAAAATTGTACGCACACAATTTTTATAAATAAATTTGTCACCGTACAATTTCATGGGCGAACTGGACAGGCTTTTCTGAATAGACCTACACCAAAAAAAGCCACTTAGATTCCATGATTCTCTTGTGGACAAGTTAAAAAGACAATTGTACTAAACTTGCATTACATGGATTAAAAAACTATTTTATGCATTTTGTAATTCCATAAAATCTGCCTTTTTAGGGTTTATGTCAAAAAAAAAAAAAAAAAGAAGCTTTTGAATAAGGACCAGAATCATTTATCTTTATCTGCACCAGATTCCGTAGAGAATTTTACAAAAATAAACACTAAAAAAATCTAAATTAATACGATAATCGACTTAGTATATAATTAACTCAACATTGTGACTGAAGCAAAGTAATATTTTTGAGACTTAGCTAATTGTAAGAGAAATTATATCTTATTCAACGCTGTTTGATTTAGCTAAAAATTATCTTTTTAGTAAATTTTGATAAAAAATTGTGATTGAAAATAAATTTTAGAAAATCAGGATTAAACATGACCCAATATATATATAATAATCTAAAATGATAATTTGTTTAAAGAAAAGTTCAACATTTTGTAGAATGTTATGTCATTATTGTGTAAAAATTAAAAAATACTATAGAATGTGTACATAAATAAGTATATTCGGATGCTACGACTTTTCATAAAATTTGTTACTTTTGAATGAAAATGTAAGAATTGTACGATGAAAATATGGGAAAGATAAAGCAACGCAATAAAAGAATAAGAAACTATTTTTCCATATTGATCAACAAGCACGAAAAAAAAAATGTTATCGTACAAAACATCTTTTTGCGATTTGAAAAAATTGAAATTTGTGATTGAAAATGAGTTTGACGAAAATAAATTTTAAAAAATGAGGATTAAACATGATCCATATATATATAATAATCTAAAATGATAATTTGTTTAAAGAAAAGTTCAACGTTTTGTAGAATGTTACGTCATTATTGTGTAAAAATTAAAATATACTATAGAATGTGTACATAAATAAGTATATTCGGATGTTTCAAAGGCTACGACTTTTCATAAAATTTGTTACTTTTGAATGAAAATGTAAGAATTGTACGATGAAAATATGGGAAAGATAAAGCAACGCAATAAAAGAATAAGAAACTACTTTTCCATATTGATCAACAAGCACAAAAAAAAATGTGATCGTACAAAACATCTTTTTGCGATTTGAAAAAAATATAAAAATATTAAAATTGAACTTCGTATTCATAAAATTTGTTCTTCCCTCCTAAAATATTTGTTAGAATCCTTTTTTTTCCCCCTAGTTTCTAAATGTGAAATATGACAAAAATATGAAATAATTCCAGTAAAGAATCAATACCCAGGCGCAATTAAGTTACATAATCAGCACGCGTCAACAATATCTGATCAAGTAGATTATTATTGTCCAATAACATAGAGAGTGAGCTTCATGAATGTAGAGACACGTTAATAAGTTTGACCTTCCATAAACAGAAATTGATAGTACCAAACTATTTGTTATCCTGCCAGATCAATGTACAACTTCTAAGACACACTGTACAACATTGGCATGATGTACGTTATACTATAGAAGTTGTACTTTATAATTAAAGAAAATAAACCATACAAAAACATTACTCTTTTTAATCAGACGCAAAAAGGAAAGAAGGGAGCATCGAAGAGAGAGAGAGCGCGATCAGACAGAACAAAGGAAAGGGGTCTTCAATTTTGTGATTCAGAAAAAAAAATTGAAACAAAAAAGAGAGAAAATCAAAATGCGAAGCAAATTTTGAAGAGGAGCAATGGAAGAAGAATTGCCACGACAAGTGAAATGAAAAACATAATTGAAAGCCCAGAATTTGCTGTGATTGTTTTTATTTGAATCTGAATTGGAGGAGCTTCAGCGAGGTTAGCCCATCAATTATTTGCTCTCCGTGAAGTCATATTTATCTTGAAGTTTGAATCTTGGTGTATTTATTTTTGTTCGTTTGAATTCTGAGCCTCAAATTCTGAACTTTTAAGTTGGAAATTCAAGCTTCAATCTTTAATTGGAAGGTTGGCATTTGGTGTGTTTGGAGAATTTTAAGGAAACAGATAAATTTCTGAGGTTTACTTGGAGTTGCAGGGAGGTATCTTTATTGGGTTCTTCAGGTAACAATTGGATAAGTGAAATAAAGGGTTTGTTGGTGTTTTAGTTGTGATTATTTTGGTCAATTGTTTAAGAGTTCGAAAGTTTTGTAAAAAATGGATTTTTGGAGGGAGAGTTAGTTCAATGGAAAATTTGAGATCTCTGGGTGCGGACTCAAACCACCAAGAAGTATAGGGGTATAACATTGACGTTCTGGATATGGGTTTTGGTTTTTCATATTTTGGGTTATTATTAGAGGGATTAAATGTTGTTTGGAAGATAGGTTTTTGGAGATGGGAGTAGAAAAACCCTAATTTAGTTCAAAGTTCTGTATCATTGTTGTATTGGAGTGTGTCTATATTGTATGGATTTTGTGTGTTGAAGAGAGGGGGAGAGATGCAACCACCACATCAGCATTCGCGGATCAATCTGGCCGAATTGAAAGCTCAAATTGTGAGGAAACTCGGGCTGGAAGGCTCCAAGCAGTATTTTTATTACTTGAATAGGTTCTTGGGTTTGAAGTTGAGCAAGGTTGAGTTTAATAAGCTTTGTCTTAGGCTTCTTGGGCAAGAGAATATCCCGCTGCATAATCAGTTCATTCGTTCGATTCTGAAAAATGCTTGTAGTGCAAAGGTCCCACCACAGGTGAGTCATGAGGATGAAGTTCTGAAGCATTCTACACAACTTAGTAACAAGGAAATTCCTAGCGATGGTCATCAGCAGTATGGGTCCCATGCTGCTATAACTCAGGTTACGGGTTCACCGGGTTTGTCGAATGGGGGTGACATGTTGTCAGTCTCACCTCGAAAGGCCCGGACAGTGTTTCGTGATCGGAGGACTGGTGAGCGTCGTAGTGCACTTGGACTGAATGGGAAGACTAGTATTGCTTCTCAACAATTGCCAGCCAAGCAGTCTAGTGATTTCAATGTCATTTATGAGAATGGGCACTTGGATACATCCGATATTGGAAAGCTAGTGCATCATCAAGGATTCAAGCAACACGAAGAGAATGAAAGGATGGTATCGGATCCCCACCCCGCAAAATTGTCAGAAGTGAACAGATCATCAGATGTTCCAAGTTCTGTACATAGCATGGATCAGACCGAATTGTTAGTTAGACATAACATGAAAGAGGTTTCTGCTAGTAGTCCACTTCGAGCTCCACTTGGGATTCCACTATGCCCAGTTAGCATTGGTGGGGCACAAAGATCTCTACCTCTCACTAATAGCAGTAGATGTACTAGCACATTCGATGATGGTGCTTTGTTGGACAGTCTAAAATTAAGAGAACGCATGGAGCATGTCGCTTCAGCTCAGGGTCTTGAAGGGGTGTCAGTGGAATGTGCCAGTATATTGAACCTTGGCTTGGATTCTTACATGAAGTATCTAATAAGGTCCTGCATTGAACTTGTGGGGGTTAGGTCAGAGGACAAGCTAACAATGAACAATAGGCACAAGCATCAGGCTTATATGAAGCTTGTTAATGGTGTCAGACCAGGGCATCAATATCAGATGCAAGGTAGTGTTAGGCCTTTTGAAGTGCAAGAACATAGAACATGCTGCCCGATTTCTTTGCAGGATTTTAGGATTGCCATGGAGCTGAATCCGCAGCAACTTGGTGAAAATTGGCCCTTGCTACTGGAGAAAATATGTACACATTCATTTGAAGAGTAGCATGGAGCTCGGATTTGTTAGTTTCCCAATAGCTGTAACTTGTTCCTACTGGATCATAACTCATACTGCATCTTGTACAATGCTGTTCTTCCTGGCTCTAGAGTGACCATATAGTGATTTATTCAGTGCATTTTGATCCAGAGTGGTGCTCTTGAAGTGAAACTACATCTCTTTCAAGATGATGGGCCCGGGCAGATAATCTTTATATCATCCTGCTAAAGGGCCTGTCTTCATTTTGAAGCACTCCATCATCAGCAACCTGTCAGATGAGAAGAATGCCCAGATTTGGTTGCACTGTTTTATGATTAGCACTATCCTCACTTCATATTTTTCTGCTTTCTCCTGTAATTACTGCCACAGAGAAAAGTTAGAACATTTTTGCACGAATAATGTGTAGTTCAGTACTTTAGCAAAAAAGTGGGATTGCATGATGCAATAGTCATGTGTATGTACCTTCAACATTAAGATTGATTGGAATCTCAATATTAACAACACGTTTTCCTCATCTGCTTACATTGTTCTGTAAAAATATACACGAGTTAGTGTGCCTTTCGTAGTATCTATCAGAAAGATACTATTTTTGTATCCCTACGACTTTCCCTTTTTTTTTCCCTTATAATAAAGGTTTTGTGGCTGAATTTTACTTTGCTGTTGAAAATTAATTAATCTCACTTCTAAGTTCCTCGTAAGAACAGTGCAGTGAAATTTGTTTTTAACTAAAGATTTGCTTCTTTATATATCATGAAGAAGTGGCAGAGAAGTCGTCACTTGGGTGTCCAATTAACTTAATTCTTTTCTGTATGGCATTGATTCAGAATTATTCACTAGGTGAGAGATATACTTTTACCTCCAGTTCTTATTGAATTTTGTTGCTTCTTTTTCTGGGTTCTAAATATTTGAGTCTTTCTGTTCTTCACTTGCATTAGATGGCTTAATTTTCAGTTGAATCACTATAGCATCTTACGGGTAATCTAATTGGGTTTCATGGACTAAAGAAGCTTTCTCTTGTTACTTCTACTTATTAAGGCTGAATTTTTTTATTGGAGCATAGCACTGAATACAATGTTCTATTTGTTATGCTCTGATTATTAAGTGCTTGCGTGTTCAAAATGATGGGTAAATTAAAATTCAAGTCAAGTGAACTGAAACCTGAGTTGAAATGCTGGGTTGGGATCCAAATCATTTACAAAATAAGAAGAATAAAACATCATCCTTCTGTTAGTCAATGTATTTTATTAGATTACAATTTATATTGCATGTCAGACTGAAAGACATCTTTCTTTTGGAATTTGTAAGTTTTCTAGCTTCTTTGTTGTTAATTTACTCTCATCAACAAAAGAATGTGAGCATCATTAAGGAAACACCGATAATTACTTTCTCATTTCCCTATGTTTCTTCTTCAGGAAATTGCAGTGGTTATGAGGTCTTCAAGTGTACTGTTAGTAGGTATTTGTCTCACATTCCTCCTTGTATACATGCTTCGGAATTTGACTTTACACTGGACCCAATTAACATATTGAGATATAGAAGAACCTTTGAGCTGTTGTGAAATATATGAGAGCATGTTTGACTACGCTTAAAAGCTTACTTATAAGTAAATAGGATAGTTTTTAAATAATATTTTTTTATTGTTAAAGTAGGAATTAAATAAGTTACTTATTTTGACAGTAAGTTATTTTCAAAATAAGTATACTTTTTCTTAAAAGCTAGAAAATAGTAAGTAGTAAATATGTTTGGAAATAAAAAGTTACATAAACTTTTACTCTTTTTTTTAAGCTTACTCAAAATGCTCTAGCTACTTTTCTACTGTTATAGCTGCTTCTGTCTAGTATGTGCTTATATATTTTTACTTCTGCTCATACTACCTTTGGTACAGTCAAAAGAATTCTTTTGTGTTGAGATGCTTGGTTTTAAGTAGTTATCTGTTCCCAACCTAGGAATATGATGCTAAAAATACAGGAAGAAACTCATTATTTGCATTTTCTATCCATCTCAAATGTGATCTTGTTTCTTTTCATTTTTCTTGCTAACAGAGATATGCATGCCAGTTTCCCTGAAATAACAATAAGGCTGGATAAATGGAAGAGGAAAAGGTTTACAAATAAATTAATCAAGGGAACCAAAACATATTGAGAAGCCTAACTCTATGCGATGTGTAATAGACAAGCCCCCAGGAGCAAAGAGTTACCTTTTATTCTCTTATTATGGTAAATACACCTACCCATTTTATGGGTTAAAAATTTTCATTCCATGTTTCTTATGACAACATATGAGCAATGTATCTCGTCCCCACAACTAGAGCTAGCCAATGAAAAATCAGTTAAATTGAGACTGAACTTGTGTTTGGCACCCTTTTTTTTAAAAAAAATTTCTTCTTAATTATAACCACATTCTCCAAATAAAATAATATTTACACACAAATCTAAAACTTTTCATTACTTTTCAACCACACATTCTTCCATCAATCACTATTCCAAAATTTATAATACACCCAAAATGGGTGCCAAACACATGCTGAAAGGGCAGATAACAGCATTTTGACTATGTTTTAGGGAGAGAGGGGGAAAAAAAACACTCTTTTGTACCTTGACACGTCTTTGATTCTGAAGATGCATTGTGATTTTTGAGATCTTATAGAATGTTCGTCTTTGAAACAAGAAATAGTTAATCCGAGGACTATCAAGCAATGATGGATCGGAAACTGAAAGGAAAGTTATGCAACTAAATTGTTATGTTAGCATTAATGCATAAATTGTTCTCAAAATTTACCTTATTTTTTATTATTGTCCTGTACTTTTGAACCAACTTTTCCCCATCATTTCTATACATACGGGACATTTTTTTTCCTAATATTGTTAAGACATATATGTTCTGTTATGCATCAAGGAATGACCAGATTTCTTTGGCAATCTGAAATTATTAATACCAAGTTATTCTAGTGTCTTTTGCTTTTACTTGCCAAGATATAGTACAGTTTCTTTTCACCCATCGTACTAATTTGTAGTATATCCAAGGGCCTAGTTCTCATCTGATTATCACATTGGAGTTGCACATCTTCAAATCAAGATTTATTCGTGTGATGTAACAAAATTTGGGGCACTCTGTTTTTGTGGGACCTCAAAACTTGGACTTCATTTCATACTATTTGCTTCATATTTTGTATTGTTTAGATTGATCCCCAAATCTGTACATGGATAATAGAGGTGCCAATGAGATAAAAACATTTACAGTTACCAAAATTTGTAAATTAACATAAATTTTGCCCCTTGAATTGTGTATCACCTTTTCAGATTTCAGCTTCCAACATTGTTGGTTTTCATGTTTGCTCTTAAGTTAATTAAATAGTCACTGGTTTGTGTTTTCAATTCCTAATTTTCGTTTTATCGTCTTCTTTGCAGGAGCTGAGTCAAGAAGAAAGGAAATGACTTGATCACTGCTATGCTTATAGAGGATCTTCCTTCTGCATGAATCATAAGTTGGAAGAAGACAAATTTGTTCAAGTCAAATAACATAATGAAAGGTGCGTGAAGGGCGTGTGCTTGGAATTTGGATTAGAAACAATTTCATTCTAATTTGAATTAATTTCAAGGCTCTTGTTATATGCTTGGACCATAGCATAACAATGTAATCTAACAAAATGGGACTCATCTACGAGAAACATGAGAGGAAACAATGACGAGAATTCTTTTAGGACCTATGATTTCTAAGAATGTTTTTTCAATCCCTAGTTAAATTGCTCATCCATGATTGCTGGAGCTAGCTATTTTTATCTTGCAGTCAAAATATTCTTTTCATTCATTATTATGTAACATTTCTTGGTAGATTTGGCATCTGACATTTTTTATTCACCAATTTCTCCGTCTCCCATACCAGCTGTTATGCATGTATGCCATTCCCACAACAGTTCCAAACCGAATTTTCCAAATCTAGAAAACTCTTGACTTTGTTTTAGCTCGAGGAAAAACTGTTCAAGAATTTTCTTGTTATCCTCAAAGGAAGAGCTACCTGTGTTGCTTATACTTGCACTACTTCCTGGATCTGAATATCCACTTCGATACCGTAATATTCCATTAGATCCATTATCTCCATTTTCTTTTCCACTGGACTGTTCCTTGGTGCTATGACACCAAATACGCAATTAATGCAATAGGGATGGTTTGCTTGTGGAATTTGGGTCCCTTTAATTAGGGCCGTCAAGACCCTGATGATAGGTTTCTGGATGACATCCAGTGACGCAGCAAATGCAAGACTGTCCAGTGATGCAGCAAATGCAAGACTGTCTTAGTTGTGTTAGCAATTTTCTGTGTAATATGTAATGGTTTAGCTTACTGACTTCAATATACTCTGGTACTCTTCCATGTCAATTCCTCAACGCCATTGAATTGATCTGTAGCAAGAAGCGTGGGGAAAATCTTCATCTGGGCCACATTGGCCTTTCAGCAAACAAGTTTGGCGAAAAAAGAGGCTATTGGGCAGCTTCATCCATTATCATGGTCCGGAGATTAAGCAATGAACCATTAGGATGGTTAAAAGTTCTGGTGGTTCATATTTCTGGGAGGAGAAGTCCGGTGGATGGTCAAAAGTACCAATGCGCTCCTGGTGAATTTTTTTCTTAACCGTTTTGTTTCTTTGTTCTGAACTAAAATTATTTGAGTTAATAGAAATTGTGTCACCCGTGAGGAGAAAATTAATAGTTTGGCGGGGTAATTGATAGTCTAGCAAGCTGCTGCGATTTCAGCTGGAAGAAATTTTTGTAGATTTCTTTAGACATTTCCTTCTAGTTTCGAATTTCTTGCTCGATTACATCAAATGATTTTGTTCATCGAATAGATTTTATAGTGGTTTCAAGAGTTTGTTGATTGTCATGTTTTACAAGAGAGTGCCGAATTGTCCATTGATACAGCATGTCAATTACTATAGATTCAAGAAATTTAATGATTTCTCATTACTTCTTGTTCCTGTTAATTATATGAACCTGTATCGTTTTCCATTATCTTCTGTTCAACCTAAGCATGTTTTTTCACTTGTCTTCAACCTTCGATTATTGCAAGAGAATAGAGTACAAAAGCTATCGAGTTTATCTTTCTTTGGATAGGACCTACCAGTTGTAGTTTTCAATTTATCAGACAAGGCCGAAAGTTATAGTAAGCTTGTAGAAGGACTGAGAGTGGAAAAATTACACACACAGTGACACACTGCACAATTGTGCTAACACCAATTTCCCAGATATGTTTGTTTCGTAGTAAAACTCAACTAGGGATCATCAGGAAACAAGAAAATATTTACAAATGATTTGATCACGGTGAAGTTGGTGTACATAGTTGTTTAGTAGTAGGCCGATATGCACACGATTGTGAATATACTTTTGTATCAGATTATTTGAACATCAGATCAGGCTTGTGAAAATAGAATGCCATTGGTGCAGGAGCAGTGAACCAGTATGTCGGATCATACAGTGTGTTTCCAGAACAACCTATACTTGCGTTTAGAATGGCGAGACATCAGTTGTGATTCTGTTCGTCTCAGCATATCCCACATTATCTGCACATCCTCGTATCCACAGGTTTGGATGTCATCGTGAAGTTTCAAAAGCCCGGCACCTGAAGAAAGAAAAATGCAAGTCAGCCATACGACACCTAACATATTCTTATGGCATGGTTCGATAGAATGAATCCGTAATGAAAATTAAGATTTTATTATTGTATGATTGACCCGACATGTCTTCAGAATTATATTAAAACACAACTTGGATGTGTGAGTGGAATCCTTAGATATTTTGACTATTTTATGTGGGAAAAATGCTTCCAAACCTGTCATTATAACGAAAACATTCCAAAATAATGTGAATAATTAATCAAGATGTCATTATAAAACATTAATTTCCCACTAATTTAGTGATCTAATTATCAGAATCCTATGTCGTAGGCGTAACTTTTCCTTTCTTTCTTCTTCTTGAGTTGTGTCGTTCAGCTGCTTGACAATAACTAAAGTTTGTGTATTATTTCTGAATACCATGCACCTAAACGAGTAAGAAAAAATCAAGAAAATCTTTATTAATTTAATCAAGGCTACAAACCGTTGAGCTTCTAACCAGAATATTCCTTGCTTCTTAATTTATAATAGGAGAAAACTAATATTGTTAGTGAAGAAATTTTGACCTTCTGAAACAAACTTTCGGCCAAGGCATCCAGGATAAAGAAATGATCCTTTATTCTCTGGTAGAAGATAGAATATAAAGGCATGTTTGGTATAGATTAAAATTAGAATTTAACCTAAGCCTATGTTTGACACCAATTTCGGGAGAAAAATTGGTTTTTAAATAGTGATCGATGGAAAAATGTGTGGTTAAAAAGTAAAGAGAATTTTTGGGTTTATGTGTAATATTATTTTATTGATAGAATGTGTGGTTGAAATGAAGAATGAGAATGAGAATGAAAAAAAAAATGGGTGTCAAACATAGGCTTAATAATATCGATGNTTTTGGGTTTATGTGTAATATTATTTTATAAAGAGAATTTGTGGATGAAATAAAGAAAGAGAAAAAGAATGAGAATGAAAAAAAAAAATGGTGTCACAGCTTTTCAACCACACATTTCTAAAACTTCTATTACAATCTACTAAAAATCTAATTTTAATCTTCACCCCCACCTACCAATATCAATCAAAAAATTTGAACTTTACTACCCTTCAATTTTTTTATTTTTTTTTGGGTCCCTAATTGTTACACTCATATTGGCAACAAAATAAAATTCGACTTAGCTACATGGACTATAAATTAGAGGAACGACTCCTTATTTCCTAATGAAGACCCATAACCTTCATGTTCTCAATTAAGTGACCTTACATATCCATAAGTCGACCTGAAATACCAAATTTTGTAACTTTATCAGGCAGAAAAGCCCTAAAATCAGTTTTTGAAGAGAGGAAACCTATCGTAAACTCACAAGCTATGTTTTAACTTAGCCATATGAGATATAATTAGGATCATTATACTAATCGACCACACACAAGGGGGGAGAGAGACAGAGACTGACTAACCATTTTTGCGAGCCTTAACTCGTGCAGAAACAGCAAACCAGACTCTTCTAACAGGGAAGACCATTTTATGCCACCACTCCATCACTTTTATCTTCACCTTCTGCCGCCACTTCCCACCGCCGATTCGACTCAACACCACCCTTTTTCCGGCCAGGCCTATATTCTCTCTATACTAACCCCTCCTTTTTACTCAATAAATAGAAACTGCGTTTTCCACTGCATGCAAAAGAAAACACACATACACAGAGTAGAGAGAGAGAGCTCTTGATTTATGCACTGCGTTAATGGTAGCGAAGAGCAATACTTTAAAGTTTAACCATTTGATCACTTGGGAGTTGGGAATGGATTATTAATACAAGTCTACACACCGACACGTGAAGTTATTGGCGGGTTTTTTTTATAAATTTTTTAATTAGTCAGTCCCACTTTGACACGTGGTCATGTGGTTTCTTGTCTTTTGTCTTTTCATTTTTTTTCTTGAACAAATTTGACTGTGATGGAGGTGAGGGGATAATAAAAAAATGATTACATTTTGTAAAGATTTTAATAATGTTATTCACAATAAAAATTATAGGTAGTCGTCATCGTGAAATATATGTGATCATTTATTATTTGATGTATAAGATAATAAAAAACTAGCATGTTAATGTATCAAATAACAAACGTCACATGTAATAAAGTGACTATCGATAGTTTTAACTATGAATATCATTATTCTAATGGTTTACATAATAGTTTACATATGCATGATGTGGTGGGTTATGATTAGATTGAAATTTCTTCAACCAAATTATTAAAAAAAAAAACTCTCTTTTTAACGTCTCGTTTGTATGTAACTCATTATGTAACTTCATTGTGTACAAAACAACATTATTAAAAAAAAGTCAAAAACTTCTAAATTGTGTGATCTCACATGTTGTGTCTAGATCTCAATGGGGTGAGGTTGGTGTGGGAGTAGAAATTTTCTCATTATTACATTAGTTACGACCTGGAGTCTCAACGTAGATTTAAAGATTCTAAACATACAAAAAATTAAATAATTAGAGGGTGTTTGGTGTAAATTAAAATTAGATTTTAAGTTGATTGTGATAGAAGTTTTTGAAATGTGTTGTTGAAAAGATGTGAGACTCGTGAAAGATGTTTTTTATATTGATTGTTTGACTTTGACTTAAATTAAAAATCAAATCAAAATTCGATCCAAACAGTCCCTTATTGTTACAAAAAGATTATGTATTTTACATCATCGAGACAATCATAGTTCAACAAGTAATTCGATAGTGGCAACTTTTACACCGATAAAAACCATTACATTATAAGATTAATATGATATCGTTCGATTATTTGAATGTCGTGTATGTTTAATAATTGGGTCTCTTCAATGCAAATTGGTTTGGCTGAGTGTCGGCAGCCTCGTGGTCCACGTGGCCTAAGCAAAGTGTGGATGCGAGCCACTGAAATAGATTGGTCGCCACTCGCCAATAATACAGCGACAGGGAAACGAGCAGAGGTTACTTTCGTCTTTTCAACCATATCTTCTTTTTTGTCTTTAGCGTAATTATATTCAAGCCATTTTTATTTTATATATATATAATTACACCGTATTTTAATTGTAATAAAATTTTCTAACCTTTGCTCATTTTACACTACTAGATGTAAGCAACGTGCAATGCACGTTTGCTTAGTTTATATTTAATAATTTTGTTTAAAAATTAATTTGTTATTAATAAAGATGTAATTTTTTTGGTTAATTAAATAATTAGTGATGTAATGTTTATGTAATTGATAAATAATTAAATAAAGTGCTTCTCTCTGTCATCTCCAACCCAAAATCACAAA
>CAIGRQ010103977.1:0-10161 GCA_903798375.1 Fraxinus sp. D2006-0159 | reverse complement strand
ACTTGTTTTGCTCTAATATTCATCAAATAGGAGTTAGGAAAAATAGATTAAGATTAAAGCATAGTCCTCGTGGGAACGATAATCCGGACTCAAATGTCCACTATATTACTTGTTACGATATCGTACACTTACGATATAAAAAATGCAGTAAGTTTTTGGCGCCGTTGTCGGGAACTATTTACTTTGAGTCTTAATTTATTTTATTTTTAAATGTTATTTGATTTGATTTTACTTTCTAGAGGGACTGAAATTGGACACATATGATGATTCTTTCGGGTTTGTGGTACTGAAATTCTGATATCAGAGAAGGCTGCATCTGAATGTCATGCTGATAGACCATCTCTAGAGGGACTGAAATTGGACACATATGATGATTCTTTCGAGTTTGTGGTACTGAAAAGACATTTGGAGGATGCCGGGAATGTAATGCAAAAACTTGAGAGGCAATTGAAGAAATGCATATTCACTCAACTTCCTTGAGTAGGTCGAGTAGCAAAGTAGTTGGATCTGGAGTATCAAAACTTATTCAAGCCTTTGAGTCAAAAAGTCACAGTGATGATGATGATTCAGAGGAACCCCTTTCTTCTGAAGACCAAACAACAGGAGATCTATACATTGTAGCCGAACGGGTAGCTCAGAATCTGAGAGCACTGCTCAAGGAGTTAATTCTGGATGCTGAGAATGCTAGTGAATTCTGTAGAGGGATGAAGGAGACTAAATTGCTTGCTAATGAGGCTAGTGCAGAGCTGAAGAGTGACTATGATTCTCTGAGGGAGCACAGTGATCATCTAGAAGAAGTAAACTTAGAGCTAATGGTTCTATATGAAACTACAAGGGAGCATGTATGTCATGCTGTTGCAAGAGAGGGTCAACTTGTTATTTTATGTGATGCCTTACAGAAACAAGAGCTTTCTCTAAATTCAGAGAATAATGAACTCCGAGAAAAGCTGGGCGACTTTCAGTCCAAAATTAGTGAATTAGAGTCAATTTGATGAAACATGTCAAAATTTAAATGAGATGGCTACTTCTATCTCCAATCAAGTGATAACACTCCAGAAAGTAGTAGTTGAAAGGGAATCAATACTGGAAGAAGAATGGAGTTCTAATGTTGCTCGGATTCTTCAGAAAGTTGGTGAACTGGATGCTACCATTGATCCACTTGGTTCCTCCACCTCATTAGCAGGTGTAGATAACAGCCTGGATGTTGTTAGCCGTGTTTCCATTTCTGTGAATGCTGCCACCAAACTGATTGTAGGTCTGCGAGATCAACTTGAAGCTTCGTACAAAGATCATCAAGCACTGTGGGACGCCTACAATGATAAACATGAGAAATGTAATACCTTGCTACACGAGAATGAAATGACTACCAATACATTGCACAGACTTTATGATGATCTCTGCAAACTTATCGGCGAAGGATCTCGGTACAAGGACGAAACAGAAACCGTTTGGTTAAGACGTGACTTGCTAGATCTTTTACATCCTGGTGTTTTTGATATCCTCTTGGAGCAACTGAACATGTTTCTTGGTGAGAGAATGCAGCTTCAGTCTGCACATAATGAACTCAATGCAGAGTTGACGAACAGAGCTAGAGACATTGACAAACTGGAGAAAAGATGTCTTCAGTCAGATGCTATTTTGAAGTTAGTTGAAGATATTGAACAATCAGTCAGGCTGGAGGGGATTGAAATTTCCTTAAATGAACCTGCCTCACGTCTAGAGTCTCTCATCCATTTACTACTTAAGAGATATAAAGAGGCTTCTGGGAGGTTAAGCATGTCAAGAGAGGAGACTGCTTCTTGGGAAATGCAATTAAGTGATTTGCAGGTACAAATTGAACACTTGAATATCGTTATTGTTCAACATGAAAATGAAAATATTGTTTTCAAGCAAAGTTTGAAAAGCGCCGAAGAGGATGTAGTTACTCTTACTTTCAAACTACAAGAGAAAGCTGCTGAACTTGAGCAGTCAGATCAGCGGGTGTCATCCCTTAGAGAGAAACTAAGTATAGCTGTTACAAAGGGGAAGGGTCTGATTTCGCAGCGTGAAAGTCTCAAGCAATCCCTAGCTGAGACATCCAAAGAGCTGGAGAAACGTTCTCAAGAGCTGCTAACAAAAGACACCAAGCTTCATGAACTTGAAACAAAACTTAAGGCCTATTCAGAGGCTGGTGAACGCATGGAAGCTCTGGAATCTGAGCTCTCATACATTCGCAACTCAGCTACTGCATTAAGAGAGTCATTTCTTCTTAAAGATTCTGTTCTTCATAGAATAGAAGAGATTCTTGAAGATCTAGAGCTGCCTGATGACTTCCATTACAGGGATATCATTGAAAAGATTGATTGGTTAGCAAAATCTGTTACAGGGAATTCTTTGCCTCGTCCCGATTGGGAACCAAGAAGCTCAGTGGGAGGAGGATCAAACTCTGATGCTGGGTCTAGTGATGTGGATGGCCTGAAGGATGACACGCAGCCAAATCCAAATTCCGGTGATGATGTAAAAAGAAGATTTGAGGAATTGCAGAGCAAATTTTATGGGTTGGCTGAGCAAAATGAGATGCTTGAACAATCATTGATGGAGCGGAACAATCTTGTGCAGCGATGGGAAGAAATTTTGGACAGGGTAGATATGCCTTCTCAGTTGCGGTCCATGGAACCTGATGATAAGATTCAGTAGTTGGAAAGTGCATTATCAGAGGCTCAGAACCAGCGTTATTCCTTCCAGCAGAAGACTGAAAACCTTGAAAAATCTTGTGAGTCCCTAACTGCCGACCTGGTGGATACACAAAGAAGAATGTTTAAACTAGATTCAGCTCTTGAGCAGGCTAGCAGAGAGAGAGAAATTCTTACACGGGATTTGGAGATTCTTGCTCATGATTATGATGAAATCTCAGAGAAAGCTGCTGGTTATGAAGTAAGAAACAGAAACCTTAATAATGAACTAAGTTTGTTGCAAGAGAAACTGGAACAGAAGCTCAGGTTTGAAGGAGATATTCGCCTTGCTGAGGCTGTTATAAGCAGACTGCAGGGTTTGGTTAAGGATGTTCTTCGGGATTCTGGTATGGATGATGTGGTATTTGGTCAGGATGGTATCGAATATTTTGAAGCACTGGTGACGAAGCTTATATCAGCTTTTCAGCAGGCTAGCAGAGAGAAAGAAATTCTTTCAAAGGACTTGGAGATTCTTACTCGTGATTATGATGAAATCTCAAAGAAAGCTGCTGGTTTTGAAATAAACAATGGAAACCTTAATAATGAACTAAGTTTATTGCAAGAGAAACTGGAACAGAAGCGAGGGCTTGAAGAAGATATTCGTCTATTTGAGGCTATTATAGGAAGACTGCAGGATTTTGTTAAGGATGTTCTTCAGGATTCTGGTACAGAAGATGTCGTAGTTTGTCAGGACGGTACTGAGTATTTCGAAGCACTGGTGATGAAGCTTATAGAAGGATATAAAACACTTATGTCAGGGAAACCTAGTAATGGTGATGCAGCTGACGAGCACATTATTGAAAAAGTTGAACCATCTCACATTCCAAGAAATACTGATGAGCAGGATGTAGTGATTGTGAGCAAAAAACTGGAGGATTATATGGGTGAATTGATGTTTTTGAAGCAGCAGAAAGATGAATATGTGCAGAATAATCAATCCTTAGTCCATGATCTTGAAGCACTAGAAATAAAAAAGAATGAACTACAAGAGCTACTTAATCAGGAGGAACAGAAGTCAGCTTCTTTCAGAGAGAAGCTAAATGTTGCTGTTTGAAAAGGCAAGTCCTTGGTTCAACAGCGGGATGGCATGAAGCAAGTGATTGAAGAGCTAACAGCTGAGGTGGAGCGCCTCAAATCTGATATCAATCTTAACAAAAATGTTGTTCTCGAGTATGACCAAAGGATCAAGGACTTGTCTGTGAACCAAGAAAGGGTGCAAGGTTTAGAATCTGACAATATGTTCCTTAAAGACCGTGTGGCAGAAACTGAACGCTATTTGCAGGAGAGAGAGAGAGAGAGAGAGAGTAGGTTGAGCATGATTTTAGACACTTTGGGCGATATTGATGTTGGTCTTGCACGTAATATTGTCAATACAGTTGAGAAATTGAAAGAAATTGGGAAACACTGCCATGGTCTGCAGACAGCTCTGGGTTCTGCTGAATAAGAATCAAAGAAATCTGAAAGAGCTACTGAGCTACTGCTGGCGGAGTTGAATGAAGTTCAAGAAAGAAATGATGCCCTTCAAGAGGAGCTAGAAAAAACTTCCAGCGAGCTCTAAGATCTTTCCAAGGAAAAGGATTTAGCTGAAGCAGCCAAACATGAAGCTCTAGCACGCATTGAAAAGCTGTCTGCTATCCGCACTGAGGAAAAGGATAGACAGTTATCTGAAGTCACAGTGATAAAATCTGTCATGAATCAATTGAGGGAGGAGCTTTTTGCCATTGACAATGTATTGGGGGATGTTCTCTCCCAGGATTTGGAAGTTTTGCAGAATACAGAAGCCAGTATGAAATCGTTTCTGGAACTAGGTGATGAGCTTGACTTGAATGCTCTATTTAGTTCCCATGGTAGCGTCATTTCAATAAAACCAGAAAAAGAGGTATAGTATTTCTTGATGTTAATTTTTTGTGTATATTGACATCCTTGGCTTTGCTTGACTCGTTCCTCACATTCATTCGTGTTCCATCATTCTCTTTCTTGATCTATACATCTTCTAATCTCTTTTCTTTTTGCCAACAACAAAAATACTGATGAGGATGGGTAGGTTATGAGCTTCGTTTAAATAGTGGAGAGAAGGGATGGGAAAGGGCAATGGTGAAGCAGAGAAGCAGAGGAGTGAGATATCCTGATATTTTTTATGTGCCATCTATTCAGGGGAGGGTCTTCTCACTCTGTAAGATATTGGAGCTTAAGTTTTTACTTTTGTTGCTTGTCATCCACAGGTTTTAATGCCAGAAGTTGGTGCTCTCAAGGAGCGATTGTACAATCACCAACATTTGCTACACAAAGAAGCGTTCCGTTTATCTAAAGTAGCAAGGACCGTTTGTACAAAAATTTCTTCTCAGAAACAGTCTCTTGAAGCAATGAAGAGAAGTGTTGAACAGTTAGAATCCATTGAGAAAGAGAGGGGTTCAGAATTATTTACTATGCGTAGAAATGTTTCCTTGATTTATGAAGCCTTCAACATTGCGATTTTGGAAATTGAAAATATGAAGACCCATATGGTTGGAAATGATTTGTCCTCTGGAGCTCTGGAAATAAAGTTGAAGTCTCTAGTGTCTGTTGGTGGAGGGGGTGATCTTACCGGTGATTCCTGTGATTTTACTGAGGAAGGCATCAGGACCATCCGAGACAAATTATTATTGGTTACGAAGGATTTCATAAGCATGCAAACTGAAATTTTGGAAGTTAGACAGAAGGAGATGAAGGATGCAATATTCAATTTACAGAGAGAGCTTCAGGAGAAGGACATTGAGAGAGAGAAAATTTGTATGGAGCTTGTTAATCAGATAAAGGAAGTTGATGCTAAGTCAAGGAGTCATTTAGAAGACCTACAGTCTGTGAGGGCTCAGCTACATGATTTACAGAAACAGGTGGATGTGAAGGAAGTGGAGCACCAGGAATTGGAACAGAGAATGAAAGAAGCACAAGATCGGGAAGCCACATCTGAGGCCTTGCAGCAGAAAGTTAAATCTCTATCGGATGTGCTTGCTGCGAAAGAACAAGGTCAGCTGAGCACTTTCTTTTAGCTGCATCTCTATTTAAGTAATAACGTAGTGTCTGTTTAGATTTTATCATAATCGTTTAGTTACATAATGATATGCTCTTTCAGAAAATGAGGCACTGATACAAGCACTTGATGTGGAGGAGGCTCAAATGGAGAACCTGACAAACAGGATTAGTCATTAGTGATCTGGAAAGAGAATTGCAACAGAAGAACAAACAATTAGAAAACCTTGAAGTTTCACGTGGGAAGGCTTTGAAGAAGCTTTCGGTCACAGTGAGCAAGTTTGATGAACTTCATTATTTGTCTGAAAGTCTCCTTTCTGAAGTTGAAAAGCTTCAGTCACAATTGCAAGAGCGGGATAAAGAGAAATCTTTCCTTAGGCAAGAGGTTACAAGGTGCACAAATGACGCACTATCTGCAACCCAGATGAACAAGAAAAGGAGCTATGATGAAATTCATGATTTTCTGACATGGTTAGATACACTGATTTCTCCGGTGCATGTGAATGAGCTAGCTTCTGGTAGTATGAAAGTTGATCAGGTTAGCGAATATAAAGAGAGACTACAAAACCAGATCGTGGCTTTTGTATCCGAATTGGAAAATCTTCGGTGACCGAGAACAGTGATATGCTGTTGCAAGAAGCAAGGGGTAAAGTGGAAGAGTTGACACGAAAAGAACAACATCTTAAGAATTCATTGCATGAGAAGGAGTCTCAATTAACTATGCTTCAAGGTGCTGGAGATTCTGGACACACTCTAAGTGCTAGGTCAGATATCATGGAAGTTGAACAAGCGGTATGGTATTTAAGTATTTTAGTAATTTATTCGTCAAATTGGCTCAAGTGCCTAGATATGTGTGTTTTGCTGGTTTTAAAGTTGGCATCATTTTCTTAGATTATAAATTAAGAGTTTCCAATTGTGTGTAGCACTTGTTACTTCTTTTCTTTATTTTTACTGGGAAAATTATATTTTGGTACTGATTGCTGCTGATCTACTGGTATAGACAAACAAATGGACAACTCTTGCTACCATTGCATCACAAGTTCGCAGTTTGCGGAAAACTAATAATGAACAGGTTGCCGTGGCGATAGATATTGATCCAAGTAGTGACAGGTTGGAGGAGGATGACGATGATAAAGGTAATATGCTGTCGAGCTATAGTAATTGAAAACCATTATATCGCCTCTGTAAGTCCAACTATATGCAGCTATCAAGACTCACTTTTCTTTCATTCCTATGGATATTTATTCAATTTCAGCTCATGGTTTCAAGTCACTCACTACATCAAGACTTGTTCCACAATTTACGAGACCAGTAACCAATATGGTTGATGGTTTGTGGTATGGTCCAGTCTACTTCTATGAAGTATATTTGATGTTCATGGTATTCCCATTTATTACCTTTGTATCTATCCACGATGTCATGTGATCGTGCACTAATGCGACAACCTGCTTTGCGACTTGGTGTCTAATCTATTGGGCTTTGTTGCATACTCTTCTTGCAACTTTCGTAGTTTGAGAATCTGGCCAAGCGGTCACCTTTTGGGGAAAAAATAGAACCTTAGTAACTGGTCAGCTCCCTCCCTCCCTCCCTCCTTCCCTCCTTCCCTCCTTCCCTCCATAGATATATTCCCGCTAACAGTTGAGTACTCGTTCACTCTGCAGGTCTTGTTGCGAGCTAGGAATGGAGTTGCAGCTGCTATTGTGCCAGAGATATGTCTATAAGCTTGTATTACATAATCATTGAGTTCGTTATTCTAGGTTGTTCAATTCATTGTTTGTCAACCTGGAAACTGTGATTTTTCTCTTTTATTAAGTAATCACAGATTTCTTGGTTGTCGTCAATAAGGAAAAATGCATTATACAGGATATAGAATGAGAATTGGTTTAACAAATCAAGTTGTAGGTCTATAGAAGATTAAATGTTTGAGGTTTATTTTGCTAAAGTAGAGTACCAATGTACCACACTTGTTTATCCTTGATGTTAGTTTTAGATGCAAATGTTGCCCGTATTTGGAGAGTTTGTCAATGCTAGAATATAAGAAGAGAATATCATTGGGACGGGTTTTCCCCAAAGTGAAGTTGGATGCTTATGTTCTGAAACCTGGAAATTGTACATATGATTTTCTGCCTTTTGAAATCGTCTTGCTTCGTTCTTGTTACATTTAGCCCATGTTTGAGCCAAATTATTGTAGAATAAGAATGAAAAATATAGTCGTTATTGGGTTCTACCTAGAAAAATGTGGAAATTGCTAAAAAAAAAAGGTGGAAAACAAAATCAAGCAAATGTGCATCAAAAGGTTGTACTTAAAAAAATGTGGAAAAAACAAAAGCCAAGCAAATTTGTGCTATCAAACACCTTTAATTAGTTAAGGTTGGAAAACATTTTCTTTTTCCACCCATTTTTTAGGCTATCAAACATGGCCTTAATGTATTTGCTCCATAGTTACAGGTTTATGAATTAAACATGGATCAAAAATGGGACATGCTGGAGGGAGAGGAGGGGGGAAAGGACATTGACTTGAGAAAATCAGCTAATGAGTAAAATCATATTCTTAGTAGATTTTGAAAAATAAAAAATAAAAAAAATTGATGAAATGTGTGAATTAAAAGTTGAGGGTCTCATGCAATGTAGTTAAAATTAATTTTTGACTTTGATTTGAATTTTTTTTTATCATCAACTTTTAATCTACACCAAACATGGGCTTAACATTTCTGGCAGGATTCTGAAGTACTTGAGGTCCAACAGACCCTTTTCCTCGCCCACAGTCATAAGATCATCCAGTATCCTCCCAACTATTGGCGCCTCTTGAATCTATGCCCTGAAAACCCTTCACCAACAACCACGTCCTTCCCAAAGTCCCCACCTACAAAGTCAATCTCAAAATCCTCATCGGGGGTCATAGAATACGTCCGAGACTCTGTCATCATGGGCACATTGGAATCGATGAGGTTTCCGAGTCTTCCTCCTATCCATTGCCTCAGAGAATCCACCACAAAAGGTGGCGCAGCCCATGTCTGCTCATTAGGCTCACATGGGCGGTGTTGAATCCTTCGAATTCTCTCAGCCAGTGATCGTAGTTCCCAATTTTCTTATGAAACGGTTTCTGTCAGCCTTACCAACTGGGAAGAATTGCAAATTCTGATGGTAGGAGAACACTAATGAAGTATAATTGGAAATTGTTTGTACTTGAAATTCACAAGCATAAATCTCTTCAAATGCATACATTCAATAATCTCAGTTCTTTTAAGTTTTAAGAAACCACAGACTTAGTAGGGGAAAAAAAGAATAATATTATATGGAAAAAAAATTAATTAACACGAAGCCACACAATCTAACGTAAGGTTTGTTACAAGCAATATAACTTAATGTGATTTTATTATCGTGCTAGGATTTCGACATTAAGCTCGATGCACAACGAGAAGTTAATAGGGTTATGATCCTTTCGTTTGAGCTCCAAATAGAATGCTATAAGGTTGAAGTCTGAAATCCTCGTGTGGAATCATGTTCCTATCTACTCAATATTGTATCCTCTATGCACATGTTGTTTGATCGAGATGTGATCGAACAAAAATATATCTACAAGATTGATGTACAAACATCGTAAAGGGGTATATTCAATGCTCTTCGATCGACTCTTAATCAAACAACAATTTAATCTTGTCAAATTGATGTACGGACATCATAGAAGAATGAGAATTCCAACTAGATCCAGACCAACGTATTCAATACTACCGTTTTAATTGACACCTAATTGACGATTACATTGACGACATCTATAACAATATGAAGACAAAAATAAAGTAGGATGGAAATTTTTAATTGATAAATAAATAATGATAATAACACATTTTAACAGCACCTGTCGGAGAGTTTTTTTAAATGGCTTAGTCAAACTCTTCAAAAAAAAAAAATTTGTTGGCCTAACTTACTGTAGAAAAGTTTTTGAAACCTTTTTTTAGGTTAAAATGTTCATATTATCCTTTTAAATATTGTTGAAATATCTCAAATGCTCTTATCATATAATAACCATAATTCTTATTTTTCAAATCAAAATTATAACCGTAAAATTCACTTATTCTTCTTTGGAATTCCAACTTTCTTCTTCTCTTCTTATTCTTTAATTTAAATATAATCTTCTACTTCTTTGTTCTTCTAATCTAATTTATCTAGTTTTTTATTTTTCCCTATATTCATTGTCATTTGTGTTTATTTAAGAGTTTGAATGTATTTTTCGATCTCAAATAGTATTTAAACGACTATACAGTCATTTAAAACGACCATAAAAACGATTGCAGTCACTTTATATTACCGTAATTGATTATTTGCTAAGATTCTAAAATTTTACTATTCTAATTACATACATGAACTCAACAACATGGATTTCTATATTTTATTTTGATGATTTTGTTAATGATGATCAAGGAAATGGACAAGAAAACGA
>CAIGRQ010103956.1:0-13338 GCA_903798375.1 Fraxinus sp. D2006-0159 | reverse complement strand
CAAAATAGGAAATAAGTCTTGAATTAGTATTTCGAAATTTTAAAGTTTTAAAATGATAAAATAAAATTTAGGGACTTAATTGGAAATTTATTGAAACTGAAATTGGAAAGTTTAAGGACTGAAAATAAACTTTTCGAAAATAGTGGGCTAACTGTGAAAAACAAGAACTCCATGGACTGATTTATTAATAACTGAAACTTTGGGACTGAAATAAACAACTTTTGAAATTTGGGGCTTAAGGGGTGAATTTCCAAAAAAATCAAAATAAAAAAAAATGTATCTCACCCATTCTCCCTCATTATCGAATAAAAGCAGAGAGAGCGAGGGAGCTTTCGAGGGGAATGGGCTCTGCCCTTTCCTCAGATTCACGGTGTCGGCGTCACCGTCGCGTGGTGGCGTCGGTGTGGGTTGTGGAGTGGCTGCATGGGAGAGATTTTGGTTTATGGTTCGAGAGCCGACCGAGGCTTGGAGGGCTCGAATTTTTGGGTTTTCCGATGGATAATCAAGCTGGAAATGGGTCGGGGAAGGAGGTAAGTTTATGGGTTATATTATTTTTTGGATTTAATGGCTGTTTGGTGTTGATTTTGGTGTGTAGGGGCTGTCGATTGGGGTTGTTTTGTGGTTGTCCGTGAGGGTCATAGGTAGTGGTGTTTGGGTATGGTGGTGGTAGCGTGGTGGCTCCTGCATAGTGGGATGGGTGGTGCTGAGACTTACTTGCAATTAAAATTGGTGATGGTGGGTTCGAAGTTGGGTTGAGGCTGCAGCTCGTGTGTGTTTACAGTTGGGTTTGAGTCTGGGTTTGTGTATTTGGCTGCAGCTGGGTTTTGAGGCCTGTTGGTGGTTCGGCTGGGCTGTGTATGGTGAGGAGCTGCTTTCAGCTCGTGTGAAAACATCCTGTTGTTGGTGCTAGAAATTGATGTTTTAGCATCAATGGGAGTTTCCAAATTGAGAGAGAGGGAGTTTCCTTGCCCAGATTGGTTGCCTGGAGCGTGAATGGTGAGGAAGAGAGGGAATTGAGTTATATGAACAGAAATTTTAGGGCACAAAAACCTAGAGTTAAATGGGCCAAGAATTTGGGCTGTAAGAATTTCCTAATTGGATTTAAGTTAATTGGACTAAAATAATCAAAATTGGACTAACAAAATGTTGGACCCTAAATAATTAATCATTGTACTTAAAATTATTAAAATCTAGATTTAACGAAATGATAAGGAATTTGGTAATTTAAAATATTCGAGGTTGGACTCGGTTTGAATAGATTTAAATTTGTTTTACAATGGCAAGACGAACACACTTTCATTTTTAAAATTTGGGGTTAAAATTGCCGACACGTTTTTCAAGAAAAATAATTTTATATCATTTAAAACTCTCCCATAAGAGAATTTGCCCCCACATATGCAAGCTTAATATCCTAGGGACGATAAGGCAAGGAGACTTCCAAAATAGGATCTTCCTAGCCATGTGAGGGATGAAGATAGAGAAGGCTTAGGAATGGACAATGTACCTATTCAGGAGATAGAGGCAATCTTTGAGGGTCTATTTATTGGGGGCAAAACTTGGTACACCCAAAGAAACTCTGCACGGGAGGCCAAAGGCCCTCAATGGCTAGCTACATAGTCAATAACAATTACCATGGGCTAGGAATGTGCAACCATTACTTTCACCAAAGAAGATGTGGTGGGTTTACACTACTCCCAATGTGATTTCCTGGTAGTAAGGGTTGTTGTAGCATGCAATGGGATGAAACGTATGTTGGTAGAAAATAAGAGTTTTGTTAACAGCCTATTTGGTACCACCTATGACAAGATGCTAATGGATCACGAACTAACCACATTATCTTCTTATACCAGTTCACCGACAATATCATCATTTGAAGGGAAAAAATGACCCTTGCAACAGAGATGGGCACACGTCCTCAAATGGCTACCACTATATGGAGTTCCTTGTGGTGGACAAGAAGTCAGCCTACCATGGAGTATTGGGAAGACCTGTCCTAAAGGAATTATGGACGTCACCTTGATCCATCTCCTAGCATAAAATTCTCTATGGAATATAGTATTGCAATGGTTAGAGGTTATCAAATGGGAGATATGGAATGTTATTTGAACTTTCTAAGAAAGGCTAAGCATCGTGATGTTAATATGGTATTACTTGACACCAAAACAGTTGACGCACCTGAAAGGGGACATACTATTGAATAAGGAAAAAATGTTGAGATGGTGGATGGATATGGAAAAAGGGAAGGCTTATGAAGAAATGGCTATATATAATTAGTTGGACCCTTGCATCGTAGAGTTTGAATTGCAAACAACTCTAGTGGAAGAACTAGAGACCCTCAAGATCCCACCAAATCACTACTACTGGGAAGGAATATATTACCAAAAGCCAATGCTTAAGAGCTTTTTGTGTAAGAACGTGGATGTCTTTGTTTGGATGCATAAGGACATAGTTGGAATTGACCTAATGGTTAGCTGCCACCATCTTAAAACTGATTCTAAGATTGTCCCACATAGACAAAAAGGAAGAGTCCTCAAACTAGAGAAGTATGAGGCCTTGAAAGAAGATGTGGAGAAGTTGATAACCATTGGATTCATTAGAGAGGCCATTTATACAAAATAGATTTCTAATCTAGTCTGTGTGAGAAAACACAATGGCTAGTGAAGGGCCTGTATAGACTTTTTAAACCTTAACCAGGATTGCCCAAATGAAAGTTGTCCCCATCCAAGGATAGACCAACTCGTGGCTTCTACCACAGGATAAGAATTGTTGAGCTTCATAGATGCCTATTCAGATCATAATCAAATTTTCATGCATCCCGTGAATGAGAAGAACATCTCTTTCTTTATTGATAGATGTCTCTATTGCTATAAAGTGACCATTTGGGTTAAAAAATATCGCAGCCACCTATCAAAGGTTTGTCAGCAAGATGTTGTTGTCCTTATTGACAAAAACATGGAGGTATACATGGATGACATGTTAATAAAGAACCTTATAACAAAAGATGATGTCAAGTACCTAGATGCTACTTTCCAAATTCTAATGAGGTACTAAATGAGGTTAAACTCCTTTAAGTATGGGTTTAGTGTTTCCTCAGTATACTTCCTAGGAACATGGTCAACCAAAGAAGAATTAAGGAAAATGATCAAGGCCCTGATAGAGATGAGGTCCCCCTCAAAAAATCCAAAGAGGTGTAGAGCCTTATTAGGAATGTGGCAATCCTGAGTCACTTTGGTTCAGAAGCCATCTATAATTGTCTTTCCTTCTTCAATGTTCTCAAATGAGGGAAGAACAAATGGAATGAGAAGTGTGAAGAAAATCACTATTTGCCTATCTACTATGTAAGCAAAGTCCTCTTACAAGTGAACACCCTCTAACCGAATATGGAGATCGTCATTGTTTCTCTAGTCGCCGCTTGAAGAAAATTGATGTCATACTTCCAGGCTCATAGCTTTAGAAGCCTGATACTTCAGGAATATTGATAAAGTGGGTTGTAGAGCTGAAGAGTTCAACCTAGTCTTTAAACCAAGGACCTCAATCAAGGATTAAGCCTTTACAGACTTCGTATCGATTGTAAAAACATCCTTGAAATAGAGGGGACAATGGAACCCATTTAGCCCCCCACTTGGATCCTTTACGTAGATGGCTCATTTGGAGGTAGAGGCTCTGGAGCAAGTGTGGTCTTAGTAAGCTGGAAGCCACAAGCTTAATTATGAGGTGAGATTTGGTTTAAAGCTTCCAACAATGTTGCAAAATATGGAGATGCAAGTAAATAGGCTACTTATATATAGTGATTTTCAACTAGTAGTGAGCCATGTTAATGGAACTTTATTGAAAGAGATAATGGCATGGTGACATACCTTAAATCCGTATAGACCTTATCTCATCTTTTGAAAAGTTTGAGATGGTACAAATCCCTCACCTTTCAAATGTCCATGCCGATACCCTATCGAAATTAGCTAGTAGTAATGACTCTGAGCTACTTGAGATAGTGATCATCTAGCACCTCGCCAAACCCTCTATCTCAAAAGGGAAAAGTGATGTAGATTGAAGGCACTCCATCATGAATGCAACAAATTATTGCCTTTCTCAAAGATCAGGTCTTCCCTGCTAACAAAGATAAAGCCCATAAGCTTATAAGAAAAGCTGCACATTTCATTCTCCAAAATGATATACTATAAAAAAGAGGCGTCTATTCGCTCCTCTTCGATGCACATAAAAAGAATATGCTACTTATGTCTTTTTAGAAAATTCATGAAATTGTAGATGGCAACCACACTAAAGGGCCTGCACTCGCACAAAAGGTGCTTAGGCAAGGATATTATTGGCCTACCTTGAAAAAGGATGAACTTCAATATGTATGGAAGTGTAACAAGTGCTACGCTTCTCTACCGTACAGAGGCAATCATCCCAAGAGCTTTTAGTGGTTTCTATCCTTTGGCAATTTACCAAGTGAGAGATTGACATCAAATGCCCTCTACGAAAAGGAAAAATTATGCAAGCTATGGAATTGTCAGTATTGATTACTTTACAAAGTTGGCAGAGGCTGAGCTTTTGGCTAAAATCATAGAAGCTACCTCTTTCAAGTTCTTTTGGAAGAACATCATATGCCGGTTTAGGAATTCCCACTTAATCGTACCAACAATGAATGATAATTTGACAACAAAAGGTTAGAGACCTATATAAAAAGCTAGGAATCAAAAAGCACTTCTCAAGAAAATGGCTTTCGTCTTGTCGTCTACACTTCAATAAAATATCTAACGATGACCTGAGGAGATATGGACTTGACTTCCTTGAAGAAATGCAGGATGATTCACAAGTAAGACTTTTACCAGCAAAAAATGACTCATTACAATGCTAAAGTAAAAGATGATGTAATTTTACATAGATGATCATGTGTTGAGAGTGGTCTTCATCTCCTCAAAAGAGCCAGACATAGGCCTCTACCGCATCAAAGAAGAACTACGAACTGGCACTTACAAAATTGAAGACCTGAATTGGAAAGGTACAACTTTATTTATAGAATATAGAGTGCTTGAGAAGATAGTATTAGTGAGCAAAACTCACATATTTAGCTAGACAACCTCTTCCAACTCATGTAAATATATTTTATTCAATGCTGTGAATAAAGTTTTTTGCTTCTTCATTACAGCTTCCATGGATAAACAATCTATCAATGAAAACGCTTTTGGTATGGATGAGCAACCCATGCAAAGAAGTATTATCCACTTAGAAACGAGAAGTAACAAGTACCCCAAAAAGTGGCCCACCTCAGATACCTATGAAGACAATGCCCTCTATGGATGAACATCCACCATGGAAGAAGCTCTTAACATGGATTAGTCATCCCCATACAAAGAAGTCTACTATGAAAGGAGAGGTGAGAAGTACCTAAAAAGGAAGCCCACCTTGAATGCCTACTAAGATGATGCTCTTTATGAATAAACCATCCACCATGGATGAAGACCTTAGCTGGATGAGCTACCTATGCAAGGAGATCCACTAGGAAAGAATAGGTGAGAAGCACTCCTAAAAAGGACCCACCTTGGATACCTATGAAGATGATGCTCTCCATCTATGAACCATCCACAATGGAAAAACCTTTAACATGGATGAGCCACCCATGCAAGGAAGTCTACTTTTTAAGGAGATGTGAAACTTATTCAAAAGGGATGTCCACCCCTGATACCATGAAGATGATGTTTTCATGGATGAACTATCCACCACGAAAGAGGCTTTTAACATGAATGCGCTACCTCCATGCGAGAAAGTATTTTTGTCACTTCGACAGAAGAAGTATGATGCAACCCTAAAGGAGCCTTCTAAAAACATGGGAGGTATCAATCTATTAAATTGACCAAAGTGTCAACACTTGGATAAAAACATTCAATTTTTGTTGTAATAATAGAGATAACATGATTTATCTGATGTGACCTATCCAATGTGATTTGATCTACCTAACTCTCACATATTAGAGATGAAAATGCTATAATATCTGAAGTGTCAACACTTGGTTAAGTTTACAAGTTTATCCTGAAGGTACTTATTAGGAGTTGAAGAGACTGTTTCATTAATTGATGATATATGTTTATTAGTTACTGGTTATGAAGTGAAAACATTTAGAGGCATCAAAGTAAACATGCGTACAAGTAAAGAAAAGGTCTCAACATATGATAAAATAGATATTTCATTAATCAAAAGAATATTACAAGAGAAGATGCCGAAGTTTTTACATCAGAAGTAAAGTAGGCAAAAACCCTAGGGATTAACTATCACTAAAGCCCCCTTCCCAACTGTTTCCTCCTCCTTCTCTTGATTTACCTCAGCCCCAGGAACATTATGTTGAGCTTTATCAACAACCATATTAGCTTCTAGATTCTTAAGATCAGGTCAACCACCGATTGGTCTACCAAATTCCTTTACTAAGAAGTTAACGTCTTACTTCAGATGAATTTTCATCATCCAAACTATCATCGTTTTAGCATTCCACAAAGCCCAATAATCAGCAAAGTCATCGTACTCCTTTATCTTATCAAAGCTGCTAATGTAGTTGTAACGACCCGACCTTGTGCCCCAGTCGTTATCATATCATACGTATTGTCCGCTTTGGAAGAGCATAGGCCCATCTTACCCCTCATGACTTTCTGACGTGTCCCCAGGATTCGAATCCAAAACATCCATCATATGGGAGACTTAAGTTGAACCCAAGACCTCCATCATATGGCCCATCTTTCTCGTCTCGCTCAAGCGATAAGCGGGCATCCGTCCAGCGCCGTCAATCTGCCTTTTGACATCTTCAAGCCCAAAACTCCACAACACAAAACCCTAGATACTATTTGGACTAGATTCACAAAACCCATCAATCTCTACCTTGACACAAATTTCAGTACAACAAATGAAACTCCAAAATTTCTCCACCTCGAGAAATAAGTCTGACTGCAATGAAACATACTGAACTCTTCAACCTGAACCAAACCTCTCTAACACTCGAACTAATCTTGCTCTTTCACCATATCCAAACACGGATACAAATGAACCAAACCATCAGGTTCCCAAAATTCACAACGAATTCAAAATTTACCAAATAAGGTCGAAGCACACTTTGTAGCAGAATCACTACTAAATACTTTAACTGAAGGCCCCTGGTCAGACTCGTCTCCTTTAATAGCTCCAAAAGCATGCAAATTCAAATCAACATCCCCGTACCTATTTCCAATGAGTCTTTCCCTAGCCGTTGAATACAATGGAACCACATAGTGTGGTGGCAAAGAGGAATTACCCATATTTCCTAAACTCAAAGAGTAGTATTCTCCAAAATAGACCCAGAGCCAACTCTTAACGGTAATGTACCAAACCTGTACTGATGTCTCTTTACTAATTCTGCCCAACCCTACAAGATGTATAACTGGGACTTTCTTCGCCCCTCCAATACAACACGGACACCTTTCGTGACCTTCAAGACTCCACCTACACCAGAGAATGTGTACCCTCTCTAATCTTGGGTATTCAGCGATCAGTTCTTCTTCAAGTCTGGAAAGATGTTGAACCCAACCAAGTGTTCTAATTGTTCCATCCACCAGCTTCAATATGACTCTCCAAATACCAGCTACCCGATAAGATTCGTTGTTTTCCATAACAACGACACATTGCATCACCGTTTCATATGATTCAAACAAATCCCGATTGGGACTCATATGAAATGTACAAGATGTATCTAAAATCCACTCCTCGTCAGGCTTGGATTCCACGTCAAAAATCATCAAAAGATCTCCATCACTTACAAAGTCCTCTACGACCTGAAGTATCTGATTGTCTCTTACGATTTGCAGCTGAATTATTCTTACCCTGCAACTTCTTGCAATCTCTCTTGATGTATCCTTTCTTCTTATAGTAAAAGCAGACCCTATTGTTGAAATCTACCCTTGACTTGCCTCTTCGCGATCACCATAAACCACAAGAGCTTCATCATCTCTAAAAGCTGTTCCAACCAAAGGCTTCATCTTCTCCTTTGAGAAGAAGGCATCATACACGTCTTCAATGGTGAGTGTGTCAAGATTGTACAGAATCGTATCCCTAAACGATGAAAACGAATCAGGCAGTGAGCATAACAGAATTAAGGCCAAGTTCTCTTCATCATATTTTACCTCCAACGTCTATAGATCAGCGGTCATCTCTTTAAACATGGCCAGATGATCTTCCAGTCATCGACCTTCTGCCATGCGATGCGAATAAAGCCTCTGCTTCATATGTAATTTACTGGTCAGACTTTTGGTCATGAACAATTGCTTCAGTTTCAACCACAACGCAGCTGTTGTCTTCTCCTTCAAGACGTCATGAAGAATCTTATTAGACAAATGAAGATGAATCTACGAAAGTGCCCTGTGATCCTTCCGTTACTTCTCCTCTGTTGTCCAAGTTGTGGGTATCCTATCAAATCCCAACAAAGTATCATCCAAATCCATCTATGCCAATATAGCTCTCATCTTCACTTGCAACAACAAAAATCTTATACTGCTATCCAATAATGGGATAGCATACTTTATGGTAGCCATCGATAACCAAAAACCTCAAACAATCAAATCCTTGCTCTGCGGAACTACTGAACCTTGACTCTGATACCACTTGTTAGGAATTCGAGAAGGGAATATGGTGCGATATGAAGTATAGATTGCACAAACTGATAAACAAGAACAAGGTTTAAAATAAAAGTAAACAAAAAGATGACATTGGTAGAGGAAATGAATATCTTATTAATAACAACCAATGGAGAGAAAATACAATTTCTGCAACTTCAGCTCTTCTAAACTGAATGAAGAGTCTACTATTTATAGGAGACATGTCCAAACCATGGAATCAACCTAAAATACGGAAACTAAGTTAAAAAATCGAGTAAAATCGAAAAAGAAGGAAATAAAACTGCAGCGACAAGCAGACGACGAACTCCTTGTTCCAATTTTGCTCCTCTTGCTCAAGTGATAAGCGGGCTTCCATCCAGCGCCTTCAATCCGCATTTTTTCATTCTTGGACCCTATCTTGACATCTTCAAGCTCAAAACTCCATAACGCGAAACCCTAGACCCAATTTGGACCGGATTTGGGTCACAAAACCCAACAGTACTTATAATACATTTTCGAAAAGAGAACAACGAGCTGCGATATATGATGTATTTTAGCATTTCGAGTTCATTTAGGATTTAGGACTCGAAAACTGCTTTTAAAGTTTTAATGCTATTTTTGTGATTTAGTTTATTTCGAATTATTTTCGATTTTAGTTCTTTTAAACTAGATTTTCATGTAAACCCTTATAAATAAAGAGTTAATCTTTGTTTTTGAGAATCTTGAATTAATAAAATTTCACGAGTTTAATTTTTATTCTCTGATGAATTTCAATTTTGGTGTTTTTAAGGTTTTCACTTGAATTATTTATTCCAGGCTGCGTCAATAATGTTAATAAAAAATGAGAATCATATAAAACAAAAGAAATGTCTATAGTTCATCATGAAATTTTGAAGCTGCTACACTTGGCTCCTGCGATTCAATTTTATTAGTTTAACGCAATAAGTTATCGATTTTAAATTATTAAAAATAAGATGAAATTTGTTATGTTTATATTTAGCCCTTGTTTGACAACCATTAAAATGATTTTTTTTAAATAAGTTTTGAAATAGTGAATTTTTGGAGAAGGCGTTTAAAAAGTAGGAAAAAAATTTAAATTTACGTGCAGAATATTTTATTTTGAAAATGTGTGGTTGAAAAAAAATATGAAAAAAATGTTTTGTTTTAATGATTGTCAAATAGATGATTATTTAGATTTTGTACTCCCAGTACTTGTTTCTACAGATTTACTACGGGGGGAGAAACTAGCAGTTTAAGTAAGTGATAAATAAGTTTTTGCAAGTAAAGCAAGAATTACATTTAAAATAAGTAAATATTGCATTTTTCTATCGCAAGTGTACGATATCATAACAAGTAATACGGTGGACCTTTGAATCCGGATTATCGTTCCCACGAGGTCTATACTTTAGACCTTAATAAATTCTTATAACGCCTATTTGATTCAAATGAACAAAGATTTATGCGTTGATGTGAATTTTTGATTTAAACAGTTTAACTTAATTAATATGCACACAAAGATTTGTTGAGATTTCAAATAATGGATGGGAATTAGGGACGAATAATTCACCTATTGATCACCTTTAAGTCCTAATTCAAGATTCAAGAGCCTAATGTAGTATTTGATTGAATTCTTCTATGGTATTCAATTTACCCCTCTCGAGTTCTCATTGAGTCTATTTAACTGTTTCATTCCCATATCTCTATGCGAATCTACATTAGTTAAACGAAATTTCAGTTCTAAGAATTCATGTGTGATCGTAATATTTAATATATGTATCTCTACACGTTATAATAAATTACCAGATTTTACTATATGGTTTAAATCTCAAATTCACCTCTCGATTCGTAAAAGATTCACAAAGTTATCAAATTAGTGATCAAGTAATTTAATGCATTAAACTCATAGTAAAATCAACACATGAATGATAAAATACCAAAAATATTTAATAAAAGACATAAAGGTTTTCAAGTAGATTACATCGTTCACCCTAATTTAAAGTTTAGCTACTCGTAATAAATAAAGAAGAATTGAATATAGATGTAGAAAAAGAAATAAAGCTTGCACAAAGATCTTATTCTTCTTCCAATCAATGTTTCAAAGCTTGAATCCCTTGATGTTTTCCTCCTTTAAATTATGCTCTTAATCTCTAGTTGTATCTTTATTTTCTCAATCTGTGGAACCCCTTTAAAAGTGTCTCATTTATTCTATTTATATTCCCCTACACGGTTTTATAAAAATTGGAGTCTGTCTGGGCTTTTTGCGGGCCTAAATATCATAACCCTAAAACAGGTGGCGCAGTGCCTAGTCGTCGCGTTCCCTTCCTGTGTAGCACCTAGCGCTATGAGTGCAGTGCCTAGTTACCTCCCAGGTTGGTAGTCACGTTGTCACTATTCAAGTTTAGCACTCCATATTCCATTGGGTTTGAAGTAGAAGGCCGAAAGGTGGTTCTAAACTTGGNCCTCCCAGGTTGGTAGTCACGTTGTCACTATTCAAGTTTAGCACTCCATATTCCATTGGGTTTGAAGTAGAAGGCCGAAAGGTGGTTCTAAACTTGGGCCTGAGTTTAAACCAGGGGAATTATGTGGTAAAGTATGTCCCACAATCGTCCTGGTTTGAAAGTGGCTCCCTATGGGTATAACTGGTTGACATATTTGGCTCACCAACTTGTTCATGATTTCGTTTAACATACTTAGTTGCTTAGCCATATTGTCATAGTGTATATTCCCATTCTGAGTAAATCTTTCCATATTGTAAACATTTCGTAAATTTACCAGTTCAACGACATCCACGTAAGTTTCCCAAGTAATGCATGCATGGTGTGAGGGCTCAGTTCTGTCATTGGTTCGTACCGACGTGACTGCTCTGACTTTGTCCATCTGTTCATGAAGAGTGTTGCAGCTCCTCATATCGCTCGATTACAGACTGAACTACTCCTTGACTTGCTGGTTCCTTATCAGAATTCCTATGAAGTATAATGTCCCACTTTTTGTATCTTTACTTACAAAACACCACTGTCCCACTGGGCGTACCAAATTGTTTCACGCTGTTTTAGTTCGCTAACAATTAAAAAGGATCAGACGATTGTGTAAGGAGCAGACCTCTTGAGACAAAGTCCCAAAAATGGGTGTATTTATTGGCGAAGATTTACAATCGGAAATAGACAAAATGCCTTCAAGGGCGCAAGTACACGAATACTGAAAGAAGAATTTTAAAGTTAAACTAGGAAATTAAAATTACATATTCTCTGTTGAGAGTTTTTTGATTCAGGCTTTTCTCTATGTCTCCACTTCCTTTTATATTCCCTTAGTGACTGCTGAATGATAAAACTACTCGGAACTGTCCAATTACTTTGTAATTTATCCATTTTCTTCATGATTACCGACTTGTTGGGGAGGAGTTATCTCATAATCATTGCTATTACTCTTGCCTTTTAACTGTCCATCTTCGAATTGTGGGGTGTGTCGAATTCGTCTAATAACTGCTTCCATAACTGCTAGTATTGGATGACCATAACGCTTTAGATGTGCTCAATCTTGGGCGACTTGAAGGTTTGGGCAATAATAGGACCGTTGCTTTGGGCGATTATATAGCCCTTCATTCGTTCAGCCTCTGGGCGTCTCACAAGTTTGGGCGATGATGTCTCCTTGTTCTTGGGCTTCTATTATATTCATCAATGGTTCTTCCTAGGCCTTTATCTTGGACTTCCCAATTGTGCTTCTCACTTTGGGCCTTTAATCTTGGACTGCATTTTTAGGGTGCATTATTTGTTTAAACTAAATACAAATATAGACCCCTATTTGATAAAGTTTTTTCATATTACCAGTCAGTTAGTATAAACTAAAGAGAATAGAAGAGAAAAATCAATAAATTTGTTTGTTTTATTAAGAATTAGGACTATAAAGAATATAAAAGTTATAATGACTAGGGTTGCACGACTACAAAAGTCATTCATAAATACTACTATATTTATAATACTCCAACTGAATGATCATTTACAAAATAACTATATCGTTGAAATATTATTTGGCAAAAACTCGATGAGACAAAAATGTTAACAAAAAGGAGTACAAATAATTTGGAGTAATAAAATGATGCCTCGTTAAAACTTTATCAAGAAAACCCAGTGTTCGAAGAAAAAATGGTACTTCTACTCTACATGATTTCAATTCTTGTATTCACTCATCATTGTCTTTTACATCAATGCCTTCACTATTATAATTTTTGGAGAGGTATGTCTCATGTTATCTTGTACCAAGTTTCAAATAACACCATTTTCATGTGAGATATCTATCAACATTTGATGACTGTAGCAACATTGATATCGTGCTGAATTAATATATTACAAACATGAATTAATTCAAAGATATGTTTATGCAAACAGGACATGATTAAAAGAAACTAGCTAATTGTATTACTAATTTAAAGATGTGATTTTAAGTACATACACGAATTGTACAGACATGAATCATAAATATTGTACAGATATGAATTCAAAGACATAAATCATAGTTCATACATATGTACATAGATGAATTGACAAAACGTGACTGGACATACATAAAATGACGAAACATGAATGGGCTAAATTTTGTATAGACATGCAAGCAAAAATGTACAGTCATTAATTGAAAAGCAATTAAATTTGACTGCTAGTCATACACGAAATGACAAAACATGAATGGACTAAATTCTATAAAGACATATGATAAGTGCATTTTTGTGCAC
>CAIGRQ010103955.1:0-17881 GCA_903798375.1 Fraxinus sp. D2006-0159 | reverse complement strand
CATTGTGTCACTTTTTTATTGTACACAGTATCTTTTACTTCCTAAAAATCTTTCATATGATTTTAAGGGTATTTTTCAAAACATCTCTAATTTTAAGGGTATTTTTGTAAATACTCCAAATGATATGTGGTCGAGAGAAAAGTCTTAGGCCCTACAAAGTCCAATTAGGTTGGGAAGTGACTCGTATATGCCAAAATTATAAAGAAGCGATTTTGAAAAAAATTCCCGTTTTTTCAGCCGAGATTTTCGTATGATTTTAGGTCAATTTTTCAATATAAATTGCCGTTAATCATTAACTCTTTTGGGGACGTGACATGAGTAAATTTTTTTGAACAATTCTATTCGTATATAATCATTTATCAAATTTTTTACCGAATTGACAAGTGACGACCCCCTATTAGAGATGCGCCCGTGGATTGAAATTTTTTTAAACTTTTAGCATTTCAAAATTTTGTTCTCGTTGGGGATTGTTCAAATAATAAAAATTAGTAGGTGTGACAGCTTATGGAATTTTTCCTACGATGCTAGGAGAGTTTTAACTATTTGTGTGAAAAAATTTCAAATAATAAAAGCTTTGATAGTTCATAATTGTCTCTTTATTCTCCTCTGAACAAGGCTGTCAGTCTTTTCCCTATATACACCCCCATAGATCCATTCTAGGTGAGGGGAAATCTTTCACGCGAGAAGAATAGGACTGCTTATGGTATCCTCATAGCTCCACTGTGTTTCTTTCGTTCGGAAATAGTGGGAATCCACCCTCCCGAGCAGAAAAAAGAATGTAATCCTGTCATGGAAGTGTTTCGAGCTTTGCCATTACTTAAGGGTGGCAATCTTTGAATAAGGACAACACGAACGATAAACTATCATTCCCTGAAGTAACTTTATTGTTGGAGAACGATAAACTATCATTCCCTGAACTAACTTTATTGTTGGAGAACAATCAACCAACAGCATCACTTCTAATGGCCAAGCACATTAACCAACGTTTTACAGATATATAGTGTATTTTCAAGTTCACAATGCCAACAAAAAACGTTAATTTTCAATGGAAACAGACTAACAGAGGTTCATTGCAGTTTTCATCACCGAAAATGGGCCTACTAATTTGAAAGAGATATCAACTTTCTAATTTTCCAAATCTAAGGGCAAGAAGAAAATGACAAGCAACCAAATATTCAACTCACTCTTACATTGCCAAAAGATATAAACCTAGTTTGGTGATCAGGTTATTTGATGAAAATCCTAGTGCAGGCTGAAATTAGGTAAACGAAAGATATTCAAGCAATTGACTGCAAGAACTGCTCTTGAAACAACAGGTTTATAATTATATCATGCATACCGCACTTGCACAGTGTCGGCTCAAAAAGTTTAAAGAGAAGTTTTTCCATCCCTCTAGACTGGAACAGCATGCAGTCCACTCAATAATATATAGAGAGCGTTCGATGGTGTTGAAGAGATGGGCACTGGACACCAAACGACCATAACCAAAGATCCAATTCCACACTCAAAACCTGGATGAAAAGAGAAATGCCTCGAATTTAATAAAAAGAAAATGTATAGGCAAGTGCAGGGAGTTTAGAAAAAATCCAAAATGAGAAAGACTAGCACAATTAAATAACGCGATACATTTTCTAACATAAAACAACATTTTAATGGGAAACAAATTTTAAACATAATAATAAGAGACTAAGAGTCGCAAATTCTTTCATTCCAATAGCTAATTGTGAGCATAAAACTAAACTTCTAGGGATGTAAATTTTCATAGTGCTAGTGCTAGTTCTAGTTTCTGATCAACTATAAATATGCAGTAGCATTCAGACTAACATACTCAAGCTGCAGACAATCTCAACCTATCCTAACCATAATAAAATTAGATAGTAAAAGATGATGAAGCCATCCTAGATAAATAGTTTGATAAAGTTTTACAATATAGAGTGTGAAAAAATGAACACTTCCAGCAGAATTCTGCTTCAAGCAACTACCATTTAGAATGACAGTTGTAAATAAAACAGTTTGCTTCCAGAAATAGTCATCCCTGTCCCCTCTGTCAATCTCCACAAACCTCTTATTCATTCTCATTACAAATGCATGGAAGTAATTGCTCAAATTACTGGAAGGGGTTTCATGTGGTGAAGGTCAGAGACAGGTATTCACAGTGGAAAAGGGAGGGGACGAGACTGTTGTAAAGGTGTCAAAAGAAAACTTCAACAGCATTCACAGGGATGCATAAACAGAATTGAGTTCGTTTTGAAATGATGATAGTCTGAAGTTCAATCAGGCTTGAGGCTGGATAGCATGACCAAATGAGAGAGAATTGGGGGGCCTGATTTCATCAACAATATGTAAACTTTATTACTTTCTTCAATTGAATTTGTTGCCTTCAAATTTTATTTACATGTCTGAACTCATCAAATAATTATAACCTAATATGTCAGAAATTATTTTCAGGAGAAGAGGTAATTTTAAGGTTTTGTCCAACGTTCAATTTGGGACACATCTATGTCAAGATGCATAGCCTGTCAGGCTTTAAAATCCCAGGAGACAATTCCTCGTCAAAGTCCTTGTGTCTTTCACGGAGAAAAAACAGAGAAAACCGGAAAAACTTATTCTGTCGAGAAACTTTTATCTATTTATGCACGGCAACAAGAAAGCTATGTTCACAAAACCTATGATCATTGCCTCATGACAAACTATCCATCTTCCTAGTCAAAAAAGTTTCTATAAATCATTATTTTTGAAACTGTCCTATTTCCAAAGAATATGTAGAAAACTCAATAAGGATGCAGACTCTGTCCAGACTGAAGACTCCCATCGAAGAATTTTCACTCATTCAATCAGTTAATGTGTCAGAATTCAGAACATGTATTTTAGATATGTCTCCATAGACTTGCCTTAGAATTTTGTTAAAAGTACAGGAGAGACTCGCACAACAGAGACTGACCTGTTTTCCAGACTTTCTATTAATCAAGTCCTTGATTTCCTCTACAGCATATACAGAGCATGCTCGCAGTTCTACTTCCTCTTCACTTCCAGAACAAATTTCGCTATTAGATTCAATAAGGTTGGATAGCGAAGAACTATATCTCAGCACTCCAAGCTGCTGAAGCACTGCTGGGACAATATAATCAGCAAACATTGTTATCGATTCTATGTCTTTGAATTCGCCATAGCTTCGACCCTTAAATGCACCCCATAAATCAGCAGCAAATATCTGAGCTCTTTTATACAAGAAAATTTGGTGACCTTTGTATACTGTGTGATCACGGAACCCTGAGAATAATAATGAATTAAATAATTTGAATATTAATGAATTGAATAATTTTATTTCCAGAGCACACTGTATGGGCATACCTGGGAAATGGCAGGTGATGAGAGAAACCAGCTTTGACGCTGATTTTTCACAAGACTCAACAAGTTTGGATGCCTTCCCCTCAAATGATCGCTCTAGCTCAAATCCAACCTAAATCATCACATAAAAGCTAAAGGACTTAATGGAGAAGAATAAATTGATACAAAAAAAAAATCAAGCAGAGAACTAACACAGAATTTTGAAAACCGTACCTCGTGCATTAAGCGTACTCGTTCATCCTCCAAGGGAAGTGGCCTTGGCCATTTCAAAATTTTACGGAGTTCAGGACCTGTTAAAATGATCTTCACAATTGTTATCTCTTAAAAGATGACAATATTAATAAAGCAATAAATATCTTGTAAAAGGAAATATTCACGAAGTTAAGACACGAGGATCAGGTTAATAATTTTTTGTCAACGATAAAACATGCACTTTGTTCAGAACAATAAATATCTGTACATATGACTATATAACTAGTAACATTATTATAGTGGCAAATTCAATCAAAAGGTCATATGAAGTTATATATGTACATATTTAAAAACAGAGAAAACTATGTACGTATATTAGCCATGTCTTTTCCTTATTTAGTGAACGTTCTAGCAGGCCAAGAACTCATTGCAATCAGATTTAAGTTACTAAGTCCTCTCTACTCAGTTTCAATTTCATCTTTTACCCTTTTCCAATAAACTTCAAGCCAGTTATGTAATATTGAGAAAGAGCTCGGACAAATATGTACGAGGACGCAGCAGAACGAGGATGTAAGATGGAAAATGTAGCTTGAAATCAGATTACCAGTGTACTTTTGCAAACGATCTGCATCAAATGCAGAGTTGTCAATTTGAAGAGCTTCCTTCAATCCTGAAGCCAAATTATCATACGATAATTCCTCATCTGCCATTATATTTTAAAAAAAGGCATCAATATCTGTGATAAAAAGTCAGCAATCGATCATAAACACAAAAGAGCATACACACAGAGCAAATCAAAGACGACATCCAGTTAAGCAAGGTGAGATGGTATAACCTTTAAAAAGGAATACTATAGCATGCATATATAATGGGGGCAAGGGATAAATCAATTATTATTGCAGAATATCTAAGTCACCATTTTGCCATCACAGCCCACCAGAATACTTCACACAACCTCTAGCATGAGAGGCAGGCCAACAAGTGATATCTGAGCAACGTGTTTTAAGAATCTGCGCCTTAGACTTAATGGTAGATGAAATCCGTGGCAGCACTGCCGGCTTTTGTTGTTAAAAACCAGACTTAATTACCACAAAACCAGGACGTGAAGATTTGGGACAACGACCAAAAAAAAAAAAAATACAGAGAGAGAGAGAGAGAGAAGAAAAATCTTGAAAAATAAAAAATAAAATAAAAATAAACCTGAAAAATCTCACCAAGATTGACTGTCGTCCAACATGCCAAACTACCCCTACCGTGGTTACGCCGACACAATGGTCTTTTCTCTTACAACGTGGTACAAAAATCTTTAAGTCATACTACCCTTTTTTCCTCAAAACATTTGCGTTTCTCTCACTCCATTCTCCGCTCAACTACACAATGAACTAATCAGGAAGTAGTAAACAAATCCATCAAATTACAGCTAAGTCTCAGCTGTTGCACAGTCTGCTATCAGTAAAATGCCAGTTCATAGCCCACCAAACACCCACACGACACAACACCCACATAACACTCGATCCCTCATCGAAATCCCAACGCAAAACTCTATAGTATAATCACTTTTTTCATCATTTTTTTAACTTATTTTCATTTTTTTAAGTTTCAGATACTTTTCTTTCATTTTGCCTCGTAATTCCCGCAGTTTAACTGTCAAAGTTCCATAACATTTGCAAGAACCTTCCAATTATTGGGCACATCATTTTTGTTTTTCTTGGAGTTTACAAGAAAAGGGACAATTTTTGAATTCTTAGTCTGAAAAGTAATGGAGGGTGGTGAAGAAAAAACTGTGAAAATGGAGGCTCCGAAAATGAAGTTGCAGGCCGATCGGACTTTCAATTTGGAGCCTGACGTGGCGGTTTCTTCGCCGGTCACACGGCAGAAGGCCGCCGCCGCAAAACAGTTCATTGAAAATCACTACAAGAACTATCATCAAGGATTACAAGATCGCAAAGAAAGGTGAATTATCATTATGATTCTAAATTTATTGGAATAAGGGTTAATTCGTTTTTGTAGGTACTTATGTGAGTATATCAATATGGTCGACCCCAAGGCTTAGTTTGTTCAATGTATAATGTATGCGCGCGCGCGCGTCTATACTATTGTCGGTGAGTTTTGTTGATTCTTTTTAACTGAGGCATGGCCGGTTCAGGCGGTGGGCGTTGCAGAGGAGGGCGAAAGAGGCGCAAGTATCTAATGAGGAGCAAGAGAGAATGCTGAGAAATTTGGAGAAAAGAGAGACGGAATATATGAGATTGCAGAGGCATAAAGTTGGGATTGATGATTTTGAGCAGTTGACTATCATTGGCAAAGGAGCTTTTGGTGAGGTATAGAATCTTAATTCATGGCAAATTTCTTTGTTCTGTTTTCGGTTAGTTGTGATCAGAATGAGTCGAGAATTGTGATCGTTGATTTGGTACTGTTCTGTTGGTTAGATCATAAAGAGGGAATTTTTGGTTCTGTCAAATGATTTTATGATAAATATTTTGAAGATTTACTTGTTTAAATCAATAGTAAATGGAAGCGAGGCACTTAGGTGATGTATGTGACTCGATTAAGTGATGCAGGTTAGGTTATGTCGTGCTAAAAGTACAGGAGAAATATTTGCCATGAAGAAATTGAAGAAATCGGAGATGCTTAGCCGTGGACAGGTGAAGATTTGAACTCCACACAAATTTTTGTACACTTCGATGCTTCTACACTATATTTGCCTATTGAATCACTTCATTATTATAGGTTGAGCATGTCCGATCTGAGAGGAATTTGCTTGTGGAGGTGGACAGTCGGTGCATAGTGAAGCTTTTTTATTCATTTCAAGATTCTGATTTCTTATACCTTATTATGGAATATTTGCCTGGCGGTGATATTATGACTTTACTTATGAGAGAGGATATCCTTTCCGAAGATGTTGCACGGTTCTACATTGCGGAAAGCATTCTAGCGATTCATTCTATTCACCAGCACAGTTATGTCCATAGGTATCGATGTAGTTAATCATTTTATCCTAAGTATTTCTATGATTTGCTCATTCCCATTTTCTTCAGTTCTTTTCACTTCAGTTAGTCCCTGCAGAGGCTCATTTTGCCTTCTCTTTCCCTGTTTGTTAGCAGAGTCAAAAGTCGATAAAATGGACCTAGATAGTTAGGTCTTTTCGTACCGAAATGCTGTCGTCGAATGCGTTATTTCAAGCATTGGCCATACTTTTGATGCACCAACTTTTACCTATTTCTATGTGTATGGTGTTCTTATATATATTTCTATAACCTTAGTGCTATTCAAATTGGTGCTTCTTGTAGGGACATCAAACCAGACAACCTAATATTGGACAAAAATGGCCATTTAAAGCTTTCTGACTTTGGCTTGTGTAAGCCCCTGGATAATAAATATTCATCGTTGTTGGAAGACGACGATTTTACTACTCAGGAGTCTAGAACTGATAGTGAAGGGCGTGATGGCAGTGATAGTGCTCCTTGGTTCATGGCGAAGGAGCAGTTACAGCAGTGGAAACGTAACCGCCGTGCCTTGGTATTCTTTTATACTCACATTGTTGCTTAGTTGGAACAGTATGTTGATTCGATGATTTTCACTTTCACTATAGTTAGCGGGTTAAAAATGAAGGACTCTGAACTTTTTCATGAAATATCACGTTGGTCACTATATTTTGTTTCAAATTGGTAATTGAAGTTTCAAGTTAACTTCAACTCTTTTTACATTGAGATCATTACATCCATGTCGTTTGGTTTGACTAATAGAAAATCCAACATGACAATCTAATTGGCAGCTACTTGGTAAAAACTAGAGTGTCATGTCACTTTTTCTGTTAGATGGACTATTAGACGTGGAAGAAGCGCACAACTTGAAACAAAGTTTAAGTTCACTGCCAGCTTGAAATTAGCATGAAATTTTGGTACAAATTTAGTGACCACAAATGTAATTTACACATTAATTTTATACTGATATACTTAAAGTAGATTGGGGAAAAAGCATAAGCTGTATGGTATCTTTTGCAGGCATATTCTACAGTTGGAACGCTTGATTATATGGCACCTGAAGTTTTGTTGAAGAAAGGATATGGAATGGAGTGTGACTGGTGGTCATTGGGGGCAATCATGTATGAAATGCTCGTAGGCTATCCTCCCTTTTGCTCTGACGATCCTAGAATGACATGCCGCAAGGTATTGTGATACTTGTCAGTTTGTGATTGTTCAAACTTCTTGAGATGCAAGAACTTGCAAAGTACGGAATTTTTTTTTGCTGATTCTTCTCAAATGAGATCTCTATGGGGATCGTCAATTTTTTCAGTATTTTTAATCATAATTCGTACTCATTTACACATAGTTGATGTAAAAATGTTAAATATGGTCTTTTCACACTTTAGCTAATTATTTTTTTTACTATTTCAAAAATATCCCTCATTTTTGCAAGATATATCATGCTTCTTTCTTGTATCAGATTATCAATTGGAAAACATGCTTGAAATTCCCTGAAGAACCAAAAATCTCAATTGAGGCCAAGGATCTGATCTGTCATTTGTTATGCGACGTTGAAAGAAGGTTGGGGACCAGAGGAGTGGACGAAATAAAGGTAAAATGGATGACATATATGCCCATACAAAGAAAAAGGTAGAAAAAATATTATGTCAGGACTTCTTCAGAAATTTATATTTTTAGTATTAGAAAGTGTACAAGTCGCAATTCTAAAAAAAGTCTAGTTTACTTTATGATTAACATTACCTTTTTTTCAATTCCAGGCACATTCATGGTTTAGTGGCGTTAACTGGGATACCCTTTATGAAATGGAAGCTGCCTACAAACCTAGAGTAACTGGAGAGTTAGACACGCAGAATTTTGAAAAGTTTGAGGAAGTATGTTAATATTATTAGCTCTTAGTACCTGAATTTCAAGGAATTGTTAAAGAAATCACTTAAAGATTTCTTGGAATTGTGAAAATCATTTAAATCTTGCTGCAACAGGGTCTGCAAGGATTTCTTATCACTTCAATATTTTTTTCCAATTATTATGTTGTGCTTACCTTTTGATATGTAATAGGGCAACAATCCACCATCTGCCGTATCCACAGTGGGACCTTGGCGGAAGGTAAATATCTTTATTTTACTAAGCCCATGTTTGGTAAGGACTAAAATCAGATTTTTAGTAGATTTTGATAAAATTGATTGTTGAATTTGACTTATATTAAAATCTAAATTTTAATCGGTACCAAATAAGGACTAGAAAACATGAAAAACCAAAAATGGAAATTATGAAGAATTGCATAAACTTAACTGTATATGTAGCATAACTATTTACTTCCCAAGAAAGACACGGGTAAAAATAGATGTGCATATTTCCGATGTTCTTATATGACTGTGTTACTAAGCTTTCCTGCTGAAAATGGGAAACTGTGGTTTTGCTTGGTCATAATTGATAAAAACTATAACTATACGCCCAAAAATTAGGGGTAGATATTCTATAAAATCAATTATCTTAGCCATTTGAAAAAAAAAAATTGTGAAAGAAATATCAATCCGGTTCTGTCCTTTTTATGTGATACTTACTGTACATACAAGACAGCAACTGTTTTATAAGTTAATATTCTTTTCTTTGTGCTTCTCCTTGATAAAAGGGTGATAAGATTATGAAATTTTTTCGTTGACTTCTATCTTGCAGATGTTAACATCAAAGGATGCCAACTTTATTGGATATACTTTTAGAAAATCTGATATCCTGAAATCAATGGGAACTTCAGGTATGCTACTTAAGGTCAACTTCAGTAACATTATTTTTGGGAAATACAAAAGAACTCTTAATATATTCTTCTATCTTGTAGATGTTTTAATTTTACATTTATCTCAAAAACGAAGAATCTAGCTTTTAATACCATAAAGCTCAACCAATTCACTTTGTACTGTTACATTAAGAATAAAGATTATATGGATTCAACTGACCTCAATCAATCTTATTTGTGGTTAATTAGAAAAGGAAAGATCGTGAAAGATAATGAACATCAAGTGGTTTCTTTCTGTAGCCATGTAAAAAAGATTTATGGGAAAAATATTGCAAAACAGAAAACGGGATAGAGCTCAGAACGTAGTAACGAGCTAGGAATCGTTATGGCTATTGATGCTGTTCTTAGTTCCACTCACTATAAAAATGGAATAAATTGTGAATGAGGTACAATATATGATGAATATAATCTTGGTTAATATGTTGAATATTGGGTAGCAAAAGTTATTTCTCTTGATTCATGCTTTTGTTGCATCTAACTGTAGGTCTACTTTAAGAATTAACAAAGGGAAAGTCTTGCACTGCTACCAGCAGATGGAAAGCTTTGGTAGAAGGATATCATCTATTCTGATAAACATATATAGGGGTTTCATAAATTACAGGCAGCTAAAATTGATTAAGCACCATATGGCCAGGATTTTATAGAAATGATTTCTTTTCATCTCGGAAAAACTCAAAAATGTTATAATGTTGATACTCTTGAATTTCTGGTTTCCTTTTTGGACAATCATTGTTTTAAAAGAAACGTTTTAACCATTCTTAGACTTTGGAGCTCAAAAGACTTTTAAAACACGTCCATTTTCTTGTAAAATTGCATCATGCAACTTTTTCCCAAGTACAAAGCTTCAATTTTGAAGTAGAATTACATGAGTTTATTTATTGATTCTATTGTGTGATGAAAAAGATGCTTGGATAAAACTTTTATCTATAATCCTTTTCTGGTTGATCTGCATCTGATTATTAACAGAAATGATCATTGTGCAGGTATAGACGGGGGTTCAAATGGATCTTCAAAGCCTCCATCTTTAGTGTCATTATTTGGTACGATCGTTTATCTCCTTTTTAACCTATGAAAACTAAAATATCGATGTCAAAATTTCCATGTTCAATGACAAGTCTGTGATGGATAAAAAAGTATTAAACATTTCCTACACGATAACTGATGGTGACAAAATTGCAGCAGTTACTCAATTGCTATTCTTTTATTTGAGCAGTGAATCTTTTTTTGTTCGTCTCTGTTTATTTTCATTTACACCGTCTGAAAGCTTCGATTCATTTTATAGCAATATCCTGCAACTTCGACTTATGCTAATGTTTACATTTTTCCAATTGCAGGACATATAGACCTGCAGGAAACTGTGATAACAGAGGATGATCCAAAGCAAACCAGTTGATTTTTATCCTCATTCAACTATTTATACAAGAATTGCGTTCTTTTAAGCAGTGTTATTTGGACAAAGCTCAACGCCTGTATAATACGAGAATAAACTCAGTTTCTAGGCTGATAGAATTTTGGCTAATTTTTTATTTTTTTTCATCTCAATCATGTAAACATCTGTGCTAATTTTCAGCTATTTTTATTAAATGCAATTGGACTATTATGCAGTGTAATTTATTTTTACAAAAAGAAAGTTTCCTTATATATGTAATGCTATCAGGCATCAAGAACGTTTCATTTGCTCTGATTAAACTTGCACCTTAGATGTGTTTTTTTATGATTTTGTAAATTTGATTTTTCTTTTAAAAGTTTACTTGCACTATGTTTGGAAGCTTACAAATGGGTCCTTTAATAAATTATTTCCCACATTTTCGATGCTTATTATTTGTTGAAACAATATGTTTGGTATGTCGGATTCAACAATCTTATATAGAACTAAAGAAAGAAAATTAAGCTAAAACATATTTTTTATACTATACAATTTTGTCTTGTGCTACGTACTTTCAAATGTATGTTTATTACACAATATTAGACAGTATATGATGTATAACAGATATTTTTCTTTTTTAAAATAGCTTAGTACACCCTTGCTAACTCTGCTAATATTAGAGATTTTATATGTAATTACTATAAATAGAATATGTAACAAGCTGTCTAGGTTCGCTCGAGAGGAATTGTTCACGGGCACCTTATAAGTGTTGTATTGGTAGTATTTGTATAGTGCCCTTTTTTTTTCCCTAGGACCAATGCAAAATGGTCAAGTGGAATAGTATAAAAAATCTGTCAAAGTTTACCTGTATATATAGCATCATTGAATTTTATACCCTGCAAATGATATTCTCCATTCATCCAACCGGAGGTGTGGATAACAAGGCCACCTTCTCCCTTATGTCCCTATGTAAGGTAGGGCGGTTCGCTTTAGTTGCTCAATTACCCCTTAACTCAGTGCTCATGATGCGCTACAGAATATTCACTGTGCCAAGGGACCAACATGGCATAGCTAGTGGCATGGGAGTCGACTCAGCATCAACGGCTTCGTGCCGCACTGGAGTGATCCAATACGTGGTTCCGCACGTTCAACCACTTCTCTGTTCATTTCCAATACTAATCGTGAAACATCATGAGCAAAAGGATGTTGAGGTCCGAAATTCAAAGTGATCTAGAGAGAGTGGGGATGATTTTCACATTGAATCATTCAATTCGAGAGAGGTTTACAGAATTCCAACAAAAGAAATAGCGAAATAGAAGTCTCATTCTGCTCGTTGTGGTATTGACACAGTGTTAAAGGGAAAGACATGAGGTGTCGAAATAAAGTATCGGAAGAAAGCCATAATCCAATTCTCCAAAATATATAAATATAGTATTGGAGGAAATTTTGAATAAACCGTGACTTTTAGAGACTTTTTAAAAGTTTATAAAAGTTTCGATTGAATATACTAATACTTTTAGAGAGTCTCCAAAAATTTATATTGATTACTCTTAAACTTTTTAAATCTCAAAAAGTTATTAAAAATTTCAATTGAATACACCACTTTGTTTCCTTGGTCTTCCCAAATTTGCTTTTCAAGAATGATGACGCTAAATAGTTTTTCAATGATCGAAGATAGTAACAAAAATCATGGGTTGAGAAATTTGTCCAGATTCAAAGACAAAACATGTAGTGTAGGCTGCACATGGACTTTCCACAAAGAAAAGGACACGAGCACAAAAGTTTTAAACAAGTGTGCATGTTTGACCTAGCTTCAAAAATTTAGCTACAAATAATCCCCATTTGATGGAGACTAAAATAAGATTTTTAAAATATTTTGATAAAAGTTGATGGAACACGTGGTTGAAAAGTCGTAGGATTCATGAAATATGTAATTAAAATTAATTATTAATTTCGATTTAGATTAAAATTTGAATTAAAATCCATTTCTTCAAAACACCAAAGAGAGCTAAGAAAACAATTTGTTGACCAGGTTTTTTTTTTTATATTTTTGATAGGAAACAGGTAATTTATTTGATATATAAGCCATGTTTCGTATATATTAAAATTTTCATTTTTATTTTTCTACTCATTTTCAATCACATATTTTTAATAAAATAATATTTTTCATCACATCAATAATTTTTTCTTTCTCTTTCAACCACACATTCTCCATCAATCCACTATTTCAGAATGCATTCTTTCAAAATAATGTGGCTCAAATACATCCTAAATACTTCTTCTACTCATTTTCAACCACATTCTTCAATAAAATAATATTTTTCATTATATCAATAACTTTTTCTACTTTTTCAGCCACACATTCTCCATCAATCTACTATTTCAAAATAATATGACTCAAACACACCCTAAATATGAAAATAGCAATCATCGTATAAGGTTGTGTGAGCTACTCTTATAAAGTTAATATTTTAATAAGATATCTTCTTGAAACTACTAAATTAGAGAAAGTTCAAATGAATAAGCTATCGAATTCTAAAATTGATATCCCAACCAAACGAATCAGTTACATTGTATTGGATGTTGACGTGCAAAGAAAGGAGATATTTTATGATCCTAGGCCTTGATATTTTGGAACACACACTCAAAAAATATCTGATTGTCTTAGCTTGACGTGGCAATATGTTGGCTGTTCGACACGTGTAAAAGTATACAACTAGGTCTCCTCTTTTTGCTCTTTTTCAAGGATGAAATCCAACCATCTCGTCCTTGGTACAAAATTATAATCTTTCAAATTGCTATACTAGAATTTAAAAATTCATATTTTTCAGTAAATAATTCAACAAGATTTGGTCATCAGAGTATGGAAAATTTTGTGGGTTCATCTAGGATGGCTCCAAGGTTTTCTCCAGAGCTGGAAAATTATGAGGATTCAAGAAATTGTGTTGAGGAGCAAGAAGAGACCTCAACTCTGGTGATATATCATTTTCTTGTATTTTCAACTCGTTCTGTATTTATGCATGGATGGATGAGCTCATATTGTTCTTTTCAAGATTAAGTGTTTTTGCTTTTTTAATTATTTCATATGAATCCTGTCCCACCAACCAAACCCCAAAACAGAAGGGATAATTATATCAGTGGATCTAAGTGAAGGACTATATTCCATGAAAACCTAGGATTTGTTTAACCTTAATTTAAGTGAAAGTAGTTGGGAAAGTTTCTTAGAATACCCAGATTTCATAATAGTTGTTTTTAGGGGCTGTTCAAGCTTTTTTGGATTCTATTGGCAATTCGTGTTGGGGATTGAAGGTTTATCTGATTTGAGTGGGCTTTCAGAGATTTTAGTTCTTTCTCATATGCTGGAAGAAAGATGAACTATCAAATAGAACTAAATTGTAATTTAGGTTTGGGACAATATATTTAGGGATCTTGAGTGCATGGGTTCGTAACCAACGAGAAATATCTAATCTTTAGCCTTCTTTTCACAAGTCTTACATAGGATGAATACAGAAAGATAAGTCTTTTGTACAAAATACTAAGTGAAATGGAAATGTAGATCTCTTTAATGAAAAAAGGCACCTTAAATTATTTTTTTTGTTTTAAGGTTTTTACTTCGGATCTCTAAGTAGTGGTATCGTTATAAATTGTGCTAAGTTTGTGCTTTCCTCCTAGAAATTAGTGAGTTAATATGTGGCGCCTGACGATGTAGGTAACAATTATCGAGCCTAATATATTTTTTTGTGTTCAGTGCATTCTACAACATGTTCTAAATACTAAGAGCTTGGTTGGGAGAGATTTTCTAGAAATCAATTTTTTTTTTCCAAAATCATTTTCAACCACACATTCTCCAAACAAAGTCATTTTTCACTTGTAAAAATCTTTCCTAAACAAACGCTAAGGATATTGGTTTAATTTTTGAGTGAGGCGATACCATTGGTCTTTGTATGGTTATATTGATTTTGATCATGCCAGTGATCTAGATAATAATTTGTTCATGTAAAATTAATGAAGAAGTTTGTGGCATCCAAGGACTTAGGCAACAGTTAGTGAACCCCACTATCTTGGAGTTCTCTTTCTTTCTTTTGTATTTGTTGTTTTACCCTGTTTGAACTATTATATTCAATAGCACTAATTGGTGCGAGTTTTCCCGCATTTACTGTTAGGAGATAGTGAACACAGGCTATTTGATCATTTGAAATCAGCGGAAATAATTACATTGGAAGTTTGCCGCCCGTGTTGTTGTCCATTGCCTTTCTATGTTCCATGTGTATTACTTTTATTCGTTTATCCGAGCATTTTGTGCTCTATTTTGTAAGATTTCACGGTTCTCATTTAGTCAATATAATCTCAGGAATCTCAGGCTACAGAATCAAGGCCCACAGAATGGACAAATGAGAAACATAGTCTGTATCTTAAATCTATGGAAACTTCATTCGTCAACCAATTATATAAATCATTGGATTTATCTGGTTCTGCTCGGGAAATCCACCAATCAAAATCCAAATCTTTCAAGCACAAGGAGAAGAGCTCCGATGCTTGTTCTGGCCAGGTTTGTCCTTTGCATGCTAATGACCTAGGTTTCATTTTTGTTTATATTGATTAAATCCAATTTAATCAATACGAGACTATTTTCTGCTCTCTTTTTATTCCAGTATAAGGTTTATCAAGATGGCTGTTGGTCTAAAATAGATTTCACTAGAGATGAACCTCGAGTGAACAATGAAGAGGATTCTGGTGGTCTCCTGGGTAATCCGTGGATACGACATTACAGGTATGCTGACAGGCAAGCAGCCAGAAACGCTTCAGTTTCCCGTGTTAAAGCTGCTTCACCAAATGCTGTGAATCAATTTCCCGCACGCCACTTTCAATTTCAGCACCAAGATTCTCTAGGCAGCAATACAGGTAGCTTCCATTTTCATTTTGGCTACCTTTATGGAATAGTAAGCGATTGCAGAATTTGTTAATGCGTTAAAACATGTTATAATTGAGCAAGAAATGTATTTCTTGTCCTCTTCACTATTCTTAATCCAATAATTCTTGATGTAAAGAGATCAGTTCACATTATTCATAACATGAAAGGACCTTATTAGTAGAAGTACAGAACCTTGTTTTCAATATCTGCCTTGGCTTAGAAGGCTATAAAAGTTATGGATTAAACCTTAATCCCTTGCTCTAAACAAAACCAGAAACATTCAAAACAAATACATGGATTCATAAGTGAGATGCACGTCCACTTGCAGCTACAGATTCTTTGTTGTGATGAAGGAGATTACTAGGTTTTTCCTCTTTGTCTTGACTCTTGTCTACTGAATAACGTCCCTATCCCCCTCCTAAAATCCTTTATATAGGATAGGGATATTAGGTTGACTTAATACACGTGTGGACTATCCAATATATCCCTGAAAAAAAAAATATGTTATGCTCTACATAGTCCAACAGTACATTTAACCTGGTGGTGGACAGTCAGCATGACAACTAGATCTTAGTTTGCCAGATCTTTTTAACTATTAATCTTGTTCATGTTCTCTACAGAGGCAATGGGTCAGAACTTCAACGATGAAGATCTCGAAGAAGAGAAATCAGACAAAATACATGACACAAAGAGAACCAAAACTTCAACAGATGATATTTCAAGCAACGATCAAGTAATTAATTGTTCTTTTAAGTATCTGCATTGATTTTTAAGTCTTTCGACATCGTCCAGCCACTGCGAGGCTGATCTTATGGTATTTTAAATTGATAATGCAGGTTGTTCCTTTTGGCATACCTCGAGTAGGATATGCTGCCGAAGATCATAACTAGGATTGCAAAGCAATGTTAGGGAATAAGATACAATTACGGCAGTTTTGTAAGTTGGCAAGATCATTCTAACCCGTGAAATAAGCCGGATGAGCTTGAGGCCTATCAGTATGTAATAGCATGACTTCCAATTAAAATTCTCATTAGTGGGAGGCTTCTTCTTCTTCTTCTTTTTTTTATTGGTGCTTTGTGAGGAGGGCCCAGGGTGGCACCGTGGCGGAGTGGGGTATTCTGAGGTTCAATATTCAGATGGGAAATGCTTCAGAAATCAGATCTCTGCGGAGGTCATTATAACAACTGAGCAGGAAATTGGATAGTGTACACAATTTATGTATGAGGCTACATTTCGTACATAATACCCACCACAAGATTTCAACTTTTATTTTATTTTTAAGTATTGTAAGAACAGTTGGCCCTACCAAACAAAGCCATGAAGACGCAGATTAACGCATTTTCTTCTGGAAACAGGAGATGAAGAAAGCTGTATGAAAATACTGCCAGATGGTGGAGTTTGTTCTGTTAAATCTTTTAAGTAGGTTTCTCAGAAATATTTGTTTCACAGAAATAATTGGCTGTAGTCTGCATGATCATCGTTTGTCAAAATGGAAAAAGCAACTGTACAGTTCAATTTAGAGCATGTTTGGCCGTGTTTATAAGCACCTTAAAAGGTGTGCTTCTAAGCTACCCAAAAACAGCATCTTCATAATCTCTCTCTTTTTTTTTCTTATTTTTTTGTTCCGGCTGTCGACTTGCTTCTCTCAAGTGATTGGAACTTTTGTGACTAAAAATGTTGGGAATATTTTTACTAAGAGAGGAAATGGAGAAGAAATCAACAATTATGACCAGCAACAAAATGAAAAAAACCATTATGAAACTTTAAATTTAACTATGGAAATAACTAAAAGAAGATGATAAATTTATCTCATATTTAAGCATATTGTAATCCCTAATTAAATTCGTGTTCAATTCTTAAGTTGGCTTGGCTTTTGTTTATACATTTTTCAGCGTCAACATTATCATTGGGCAATTTGAAAAAAAAANAAAAAAAAAAAAAAAAATTAGCCACGTCCTGCCCCTGTTTGTCGAACCTATTTGAGTAGAATTATTTCTCATATATTACACTGTTAAGATATAGAATCCCAAATCGAATAAATATGAAAACATAGACCAACTTATAAATGATTGGACTACTCCTCTTAATAAGGTTGATCTTTTAAGATGAAACCTCAAGTCTTAACATTGTATTAGAACTCATTAAATTGCCACGAGCAATACGATCCGATTAAGACTTAAAAAATGAGCACACGGATCTCAAGATGGATTTGCTCGAATGAGCCATCTGTTGGAATTAATTGATTTATTTTGATCATTAAATATGTTATTTAATGATGTGGGTCA
>CAIGRQ010103949.1:0-11912 GCA_903798375.1 Fraxinus sp. D2006-0159 | reverse complement strand
ATTTCAGAGAAAATAATTGCATAGAACTTGTTTTCTCGATAATTGGTATAATTTTTCACTTGAAAAATGTTGAAATTTTGGATCTTTTGGTATTTGTTTGACTTTGTTTCATATGAAAATTGTTTATTTAAAAGAATTTTATTTTATTTATTTATTTATTTTTTACAATTGGGAATAGAATTTGTTTTAAAAAAAAAAAAAAGGTGGAAAATTGAAGTTATACTGAATCAAGTGAATTTCATGGAATTTGGTTTATAGATAATAAACTACTAGAAGTTCATCACATTACAATAACCCCACAAAAGTCAAATTTTTGTTTATTTTCAATTGTAGACTACTTTGACATGTTATTAATTCCACATTTAATTTTAGAATATAAGTAGCACTTGTCTGAAACTAGTGTGAGAGTTGGAAGTAATTTTACTCTTCAAAAACTTATTTTAAGAATAAATTACTTATTTTGAGTAGTTACGTGGTTGGAATCATACTCTTTCTATCAAAGAACTATTTCAATGATTTTCATGTTGTATTTCAAAATGAAAGAGATCCAAATGAGTCAAAATTTGGAGATTAATTAAAACTAAGCCCTATTTGGTATTGATTCTTTAAAATTCATTTATCCTCAAACTCATTTTCAATCATACATTTTTCAATAAAATAATTTTGTGCGTAGACTTATAACTTTTTTTTTTCTTTTCCTATTTTTAACAACACATTCTCCAAAAAACTCACTTTTCAATAAATTTATTCTAATAAAATTACATCAAAGGTCTTATTTGGCTTCAATAGTCATCTTATAACTTGCTTTCAAATTTTATGTGTAGGATAGATAGGGTTTACTATTTGATACCGGTTTTTTCCTGCAAATTATTATTCATTAGTCGTCACCGATAATTTGTAAATTAAAAAGGAATAAAATAATGCAATATTATTTATAACAAAATTAAATTGTTTCATAAATAGCCGGTCATCCATGTTTAATGCTAAGTCATCAACGCAACATATGTAAAATCAACTGTCCTTATGATCGATCACAATAAGGTAAAATCTTAATTCTAACATTAGCTATTTGTTATTATTATTTTTCTTTTTGTCCAAGACAACATATTCACTTAGTTAAATTGTCAGGTAACATACATGATCGTACTTGTGAACAAATCGAATTTGAGTAATCTGATTACATCAAATTGAATACAAGTGAGCCGATTGCGAATTCAGGGTGACTCATGGCGCCTTTAGTCCTATCTTACCGAGGTTGACACCAAGTTAAATAATATAAACTATGAAAAAAGATTTAGCCAACTCAGTGCTTTGAAAGCCACTTGGATTCAATCGGTTTAACAGGAGAAATAAAGAAGTGTTTTAGTTTGGTTTAACTGGAAAAATTGCAAAGTGTTCAATGCTAAAAAAAACACTAATGAATTTGTCGGGTCAACTAATTTGTAATTGAACCAGTCATGGGTTGATTGTTGTTCACATAATTTTTTATTTTTTTAAAGAATGATATTATTAAGTATTAAATCCAATTTTGACATACATTATTCTATGTTAAAGAAATATGCAAACATGTAGTGTGTATAAAAATTGACAAAAACAAAGAAATATGCCATTTTCTTATTTCTGCGTTAGATGTTTTATAAAATTGAGGAGACCAACTTAAATGTAAATTCATTCAAATTGCATTTCACCAATCACATCATCATCTTGGAGCAACCAATAGCGATTTGGTTAGGTGATGACTAAAACGTAGAACCTTCAACTACTTGGTTGCATTTCACCCAATTAACATCCACTTTGACAATTATAGTTGAAATAGCAATTTTCTCAAAATTCAATTTTAACCACATTCTCCACTAAATAATTTTCTGCATAAATCAAAAATTCTTTTATTTTTAACCACACAATTTTCAAGAAAATTACTATTCCAAAATATATTTCCTCCCCAAAATGGGATTCAAAGAGAGGCTAAATGAAGTTCGGTACTCTTTTCCACATCTTTCATATTCAAGTTTGAAGTACTTGTATTCTTGTTATGTCTTATCCCACGAGCCAAATCACGTGACAATAAGCTAAATAATAACAAGAAGTCACTCAAGACCCATACTCAACATGACTTTCTGATGTGGTCTAACCGAGACCATCAAGGTATAAAACCAAAATAAATTAAGCATCTCAACTAATGCAAACCTCTATGTTCGAGGTGCACCGTTCTACAATACATTTTCAAAGGGATGAGCCTTTATTTCACAAGGTATCTTTTACAACGTCACTTCGTCACAAAGATCTTATATACGAGATCTTTCGTACGCTTGATTGATTTGATAGCTTATATCATATGCTCTCTAGTCAATTTTTCAATCCACTTTTCAAAGAGTTATGCTACTGGGCCCCCCACCAATAAGGGGGCACCACGTGCGCCCCCTGCCCTTGGCCTGGCTTTGAGCCTGGCCGCCAAGGGGCTTTGCCCCTTTTCAAATTTAGGCTTTGGCTACAAGTTGTTCACTTTTTAGTTTATTTAAGACCCTAAACCTAGGACACTAGTAATGACTCATATTTTGGTTCCCCCTGGGCCGTCAAGATGAGTGTCATGCATTCAACGAGTATAATATTTTGCGTTCCACTATAATTGGCAATGCTATCTTCTTAAGAATCGATGTTAGCAAATTGGCACCGTTCATAAGAAAAAAAAAATCACACTTTAACCACGAGCATATCTCGTGAGCAAAAACTAATCGAAAAATAAACTGACTTCCTCTTTGAAAAAAGAAATATTATTCTTGAGTAAAAAAAAAAAGTGGAAGTTTTTAAGAAAAATCTAAGCCAATGTTTGGGAGCCATAATTAGGGGTGGGCATGGGTCGGGTCGGGTCGATTTTTACCTCAATCTAAACCCAACCCAACACGATCGGTTTGATCATAATTTAATCCAACCCAACCCGTGTAAACCCAACATGATCCAATCAAGTATCCGTCGGGTTGTGACAACTTGTCAACAAAGATTAAAGTAAGCGGGTTGGTTTGGACGGATTTATATTTGACTCATGACTTATATAATATTAAATGTCTATAGTTGCAAAGACCAAAAAATCTGAATTATTTTGGCCCTTCATGCCCGGAAATGTTATAGGACAAATTGATATTAAATTATATGAAGCCAAAAAATATTTTTGGCAATTAATTATTTTTGTGTTGAATGTGTATTCGTCCAAGTAACATGATAATACTTGTAAATTTCATAAATATAGTCAGGTTGGGTTGGGCGGGTTTATTCAATTTTTCATGAGTTAATCCATAATCCGATCCAACACAACCTGCATACACAAGCACCCACCCAACCCGTGTAAAAACAACAAAAAAATCGACCTAAACCAGTCGGGTTGGTTCGGCTTGGGCGATTTTGACGGGTTCGGTCTGGTTTTGCCCACCTCTGACCATAATTATGGTGAATGAATTTTCGTGTCAAATGCATTAATTATGGATAATGCATTTTTCAATTTTACCCCCGATTCCTTGTTTTACTAAATTTACTAGTTGGGAGAGTGTTAGGGGCAATAGTGGGAAATTAAAAAGTTCAAAGAATCTTTTGACAATCCGTAGTCATTTCTTTGTTAGAAATAATAAAAACTGAATGCAAAAAATTACTATGCGACAATTTGAAATTGTCTAAAAATAGACCTAAAATGAGCTCCAAGCACTTCTTGATCTATAAAGTTGAAAAAAGCAAAGCATTTTAAGTTTTCCTTGATGAAATGATAAACTTTGGACAAAATCAACTCTAGAAAACCCTTTCTTTAAAGAAAAAGATGCACCTCAACAAGATTAGTGCTAATGAAGAGAGTGCTAACAGTAAATAGCATGTGAGGGGTCCCTCATACATGACTTAACACTCACCGAACTCATCATATAAAAGGTTAGAGGATCACCAAACCCATCACCAAAGAGGTAGAAGTCATGGTGGCTGACATAAGAAACATTACGGAGCCAAATTCTACAATGCAGCTCCTTCTTCAGCAGATGCAAGCACAAGAAGGTGTTCAAATTTCCTTAACATGTTCGACAATAACTTCTTCAAATGTAATAGGGAACCAGAGAGGATAAGAAGATGAAGAAGATGTCTCACACATCCTTGAAACAAACCTATATAGGCCCATTTTATGGAGAGGATAACTTCTTTCATGCTTATGAATGAGAGTGGAGACCTAATAAGTCCATCGACATCTTTGATTTGTTAATAGCTGGTGTGCCTCGAAGTCGACCCCAAAAAAAAGCACCTAGAAATGAAGTCTAGCCTAGAAATAGGCAAGAAAGAAGGTTTACTGACGTGGAGACATGGGAGTTTTTGACCTTAAAAAATGAGTCAATAGATAAACATCCCTACCACATTCTCTCTATGTAAACATCACTTGCACACCAGAACACCCCGTTAGGGTGCATAGATCATCGGTTGAGAAAAAGACCTAACGATCATTTACACTCTGATGGACAACGACTAGAGTAGATATAAAGAGAGTGCAAGAGAAGGAGAAAGGATTTGGATATGATTAGATTACATTGTACCTTGGTTGTGAATGGACTTTCATATATATAGGAGACAAATGGGCCAAGTGAGCTAGTGGGCCGGACCTAAGCTAAGGCCAAAGAATTGTTTACTTGATTAAATAGGTATAATCCAATTAAATAGATGATATCAAGTCGGCTAATGTGGGACCTCCTCCGTCACCCACGTGCCACATAGTTTATAGGCATAACAATAGTTCCTAAATCTGAGTTGTACATTCATATGCGAGTCAAACTTCAAAATATAAGCTGTCAAGTAGGTAAGGTCTTACAGATTGCCTAAAAAATGTGAGTAGCTCCAATAATCAAGCTTATGAATTGGTTTGAAAATATACATCGATCTCAAATATGTGAGGACTTACGAATTTTCCCAAGAATATAAGTTGTCCAATTACACAAGGACTTACAAACTGCCTTGAAAATATCTATGCGAGTCTAAATAAGAGAGGGCCTATATATTACCTTAAAAGAAAGATATTCCATAATTTATCAACATTTCGACATTATCTCCTTGTAATATGGACTAAAACAACCTGTAATATAATATAATAACTCTACTGCACATATACAAAGTAAATTAGAGCCCATTTGACCCATCCAAATATTAATAACGATAGCGTGAATAATGATAAATTCAATTGTGCCAAGATATATTCATGTCAGTCCTATGATTTTGGGGACCTGAAGCGAACTTCATAAATTAGGTCCTCAAAATTATATTACACATTCAAAATTTATAAGTGTATTATAGAACTAACTGTTAACTTAAAACATAACAGTACAATAAAAAAAAATGTATTATAATTTTTTTTATTATTATAATCAAATAAAAAAGTCGGCAATGTTCCAAACGATCAGCTAAATATTATTCGCCTTGCAGTTTTAGAGGCAAAAACATTAATCTAATTTGAATAATCTAACTGTTCAACAATTTCTTTCTCGATTGATAATATAACCAATCCATTCAATCTTTCTTATAACATAATTGATCAGAAATAAGTCTTGATAAACTTCAATTTGGAAAACTTTCTTTCTGCAGAGATGACTGTAACAAATATGGTTAACAAAATTTTATAAGCAATATAAGCATTTGGAAAATAACCATTCAATGTCTTCAAATACAATAGCACTTCAATTGCTCTCGCTGCTTCACTTGGTATATAACACCTCGAGACCATTAACTCCGAAAAAAATCATCTCCATTATTGTTCTAATGTCCATTATGCTCCATATACTTCTCAAGATTCATACAAGACTTCAACAAACTGTGTAAAGTTGCACACCTTAATCTCTCCAAATAAAATAAAAATCAAAATGTCTATTCATATTATTTAAATTGTTCAAATCGAGTCTTTAGAATAGAGTTTTGATCAATTATAAAATGAAGTATTCAATTCTAAAAGATTCTTCAGCTAATTGCTTTACCTCATCACTGCTACTTTCATCAATTTGTTTTTTTTTTTTTTTTGAATTATATGTTTTGCTCAAAATACAGTATTGATGACAATTTCATTTGCCTTTTTTTGTCACTTCATCCATGGCAATAGTAAATCCAATTTCTCTATAATTTTCAAGAAATGAAACAAGTCCTTGCAATAGGTTAATAGCACCATCAATATTCTTGTTTTCGGTTTGAAGAAATTTACTCACACTATTGACCGTGAGTAACAACGTGTACCAAATTACCATGCTAAGCTAAAACTCAAAATTCTGAAGGTCATATATTACTAAGGACTTACATTCACTCTTTGTTTTAGGATCTTCATTAGTAGATATCAAATCAAGTAAAGTGTCTCTTATTTGTGTAGCTTGCTCCATTATATGTTTCACACTCTCAACATGACTTTCTCAATGTGTTTGTGATAATAGCTTCACCGTCAAACCTTGTACATTATCTTTGAAAACTTTTCATCGCTTAGTTGAAGAGGAGAACAATGTGTAGATGCGTTGTATCACTCCAAAGAATACTACAAATTTATGCCTCCCACTGATGTTAGATTCGTTGTCATACCCTTTTTCTCTAATATCATCAATATCAGGATCAAGGTTAATTAAAACCTTTTGTATAAATTCTTTTTTTTGAATTATACATTTTTCTCGAAATACAGCTTTTGATGACCATTTCATTTGCTAAGGACTCGCCTTCACTCTTTGTTTTAGGATCTTTATTAATTTTTGTCGAATCAAGTAAATCCTCTCTTATTTGTGTAGCTTGCTCCATTAATGTTTCACACTTTCAATATGACTTTCCCAACGTGTTTGTGACAATATCTTCAATGTCGAACCTTGTATATTATCTTTGAAAAATTTTCATCGCTTAGTGGAAGAGGAGAACAATGAGTAGATGCATTGTATCACTCCAAAGAAGGATACAACTTTGTGACTCGCACTCATGTTAGATTCGTTGTCATACCCTTTCTCTCTAATATCATCAATATCAAGATCAAGGTTAATTAAAACCTTTTGAAGCTCGGTTGCATATCCAACTCCTGAGGTATCATCCACCTTAAAAAATTCGAGCCATTATTCTTCTACTATTGGTAATTTTGTTGAATCATCTACACATCGTATTACTAGAAACATTTGCTCCTCATGATTTGCACCTGGAGTACAATCAAATATAAATGAGAAATATTTTGCATGTTTAATTTTCTTAAGAATTGAACTTCTTTCCTCGTCAGCTAAGAACTATATCAATTCATTTTAAATTCATTTAACGAGATACGTATACTATCTCACGTGAATGTGCTCTTTCATTATAAATTCTTTTTTTGAATTATACGTTTTCTCGAAATACAACTTTAATGACCATTTCATTTGCCTTTTTTGCCACTTCATCCATGGCAATAGTAAATCCAATTTCTCTATAATCTTCAAGAAATGAAACAAGTCATTGCAATAGGTTGATAGCACTATCAATATTCTTATTTTCGGTTTGAAGAAATTTACTCACACTATTGATTGTATGAAATAACCTGTACCAAATTACCATGCTAAGCAAGAACTCAAAATCCTGAAGGTCATATATTGCTAAGGACTCGCCTTCACTCTTTGTTTTAGGATCTTTATTAATTTTTGCCAAATCAAGTAAATCGTCTCTTATTTGTGTAGCTTGCTCCATTATATGTTTCACACTTTCAATATGATTTTCCCAACGTGTTTGTGACAATATCTTCACTGTCGAACCTTGTATATTATCTTTGAAAACTTTTCATCGCTTAGTAGAAGAGGAGAACAATGAGTAGATGCATTGTATTACTCCAAAGAAGGATACAACTTTGTGACTCGCACTCACGTTTGATTCGTTGTCATACCCTTTTTCTCTAATATCATCAATATCAAGATCAAGGTTGATTAAAACCTTTTGAAGCTCGGTTGCAAGTCCAAGTCCTCATGTATCATACATCTTAAAGAATTCAAGCCAATGTTCTTCTACTAATTTTGTTGAATCATCTACACATCGTATTACTAGAAGCATTTGCTCCTCATGATTTGCACCTGGAATACAATCTAAGATAAATGAGAAATATTTTGCATATTTAACTTTCTGAAGAATTGAACTTCTTTCCTCGTCAGCTAAGAACTATATCAATTACTATCTCACATGAATGTTCTCTTTCATTATAAATTCTTTTTTTGAATTATACTTCTTTCTCGAAATACAGCGTTGATCACTATTTCATTTGCCTTTTTTGTCACTTCATCCATGGCAATAGTAAATCCAATTTATCTATAATCTTCATGAAATGAAACAAGTCATTGCAATATGTTGATAGCACCATCAATATTCTTATTTTAGGATTGAAGAAATTTACTCACACTATTGATTGTATGTAATAACCTGTACCAAATTACCATGCTAAGCAGGAGCTCAAAATTCTGAAGGTCATACATTGCTAAGGACTCGCCTTCACTCTTTGTTTTAGGATCTTTATTAATTTTTGCCATATCAAGTAAATCGTCTCTTATTTGTGTAGCTTGCTCCATTATATGTTTCACACTTTCAATATAACTTTCCCAACGTGTTTGTGATAATATCTTCACTGTCGAACCTTGTATATTATCTTTGAAAACTTTTCATCGCTTAGTAGAAGAGGAGAACAATGAGTAGATGCAATGTATCACTCCAAAGAAGGATACAACTTTGTGACTCGCACTCATGTTTGATTTGTTGTCATACCCTTTCTCTCTAATATCATCAATATCAAGATCAAGGTTAATTAAAACCTTTTGAAGCTCGGTTGCAAATCCAACTCCTGACGTATCATCCACCTTAAAACATTCGAGCCAATATTCTTCGACTATTGGTAATTTTGTTGAATCATNCATGTTTAACTTTCTTAAGAATTGAACTTCTTTCCTCGTCAGCTAAGAACTATATCAATTCATTTTAAATTCATTTAACGAGATATGTATACTATCTCACGTGAATGTGCTCTTTCATTATAAATTCTTTTTTTGAATTATACGTTTTTCTCAAAATACAGCTTTGATGACCATTTCATTTGCCTTTTTTGTCGCTTCATCCATGGCAATAGTAAATCCAATTTCTCTATAATCTTCAAGAAATGAAACAAGTCATTGCAATAGGTTGATGGCACCATCAATATTCTTATTTTCTGTTTGAAGAAATTTACTCACACTATTGATTGTATGAAATAACCTGTGCCAAATTACCATGCTAAGCAAGAACTCAAAATCCTGAAGGTCATATATTGCTAAGGACTCGCCTTCACTCTTTGTTTTTGGATCTGTATTAATTTTTGCCAAATCAAGTAAATCGTCTCTTATTTGTGTAGCTTGCTCCGTTATATGTTTCACACTTTCAATATGACTTTCCCAACGTGTTTGTGACAATATCTTCACTGTCGAACCTTGTATATTATCTTTGAAAACTTTTCATCTCTTAGTAGAAGAGGAGAACAATGAGTAGATGCATTGTATCACTCCAAAGAAGGATACAACTTTGTGACTCGCACTCATGTTTGATTCGTTGTCATACCATTTCTCTCTAATATCATCAATATCAAGATCAAGGTTGATTAAAACCTTTTGAAGCTCGCTTGCAAGTCCAAGTCCTGATGTATCATCCACCTTAAAGAATTCGAGCCAATATTCTTCTACTATTGGTAATTTTGTTGAATCATCTACACATCGTATTACTAGAAACATTTGTTCCTTGTGATTTGGATTTGGAGTGCAATCAAATATAATTGAGAAATATTTTGCACGTTTAACTTTCTTAAGAATTGAACTTCTTTCCTCATTGGCCAATAACTGTATCAATTGATATGTATACTGAATCTCGCGTGAATGTGCTCTTTCAATACTGAATCAAATGCATGAACCATTTCTACCATTTGCAAAAATTTGGCCATTGTTCTCAACATAACTTGTCTCCAATGTTCTCTTTCAGTTTCGATCACCAATTGCAGCTTTTATCAATTGTATTTTTTGATCAAAACCTATTTTCCAATTCAATCCAACAAGCAATTGTGTAAATGCTTCTCATTTCCTTCTTGATTTTTAACAAGATATGTGCATATTATGCCAATCTTTGTATCCATCATTACCTAGTTGGCCAATTTTAGCCATAGTTTTTTGTTTTTTAAATAACTCGCAACAAAATCAAAAGATCCTTTCCATAGATATTTAATACACTAGTCATCTTCTATAAATTATCTACCCCTTTGATAGTAATCGCTTATATTGCGAAGAATCAAAATGTCTATTTGCACCATCTTTGGAAAACAAAATGCCATCAACTCTTTTGGATACGTTTCAACTAAATAATCCCTCATTTTTTTTTATCAATATTCCTCCAAATTCAAAGAAAAACAACCTTCTTGGTTTAAGCTAACAAGGACCTCCAACTTTTACATTGAACATTATCCAAATTAGAATTATACTTGTCAACCACAACAACCAACTAGAATAAGTTTCTGCAAATTAACATAAGCCATTGTCCAAAAATTAAATCTAAGTTCAAACTTCATATTGTATTCACGTTGAGATAATTGTAGCAACAACTATTACTGTTGTACTGTTGTACTAATACATAAGTAAACAAATTCAAGTTTTTTGATATTAATGTATGGATGTTCCAAAGATTTCTTAATATAGTGAATAGAAGTGGTTAGAGTAGAGGTATAAGCAGTAAACATACATCTTTGGGTAAAGAAAATCCTTCAGGCATATGAAAACAAAATCGAAGAGAGTATTCTTCCCACTTTCTCAACCAGTTGTCCAGTGTCAACTGGACAAAATCCCCAATGTATGCCACACCCTATTGACGTAAAATAAAAGAATTTAAAAGAAATGAAGATATAAGTTCAAAACAATAATCTGCATAGCAAATAAATTAAGACGAGAGACTTCTTTAGAAACAAAGGCCAATTATCTATTCCATTGTTTTATTTTGCACTGATGTTCATGTGATCATACTAAGAATTAATTCAGAAACCACATCTAAGAATCAATTAAACCACCAAAAAGAAAACCCCATAAATCCTTTTCACAGAAAGTCAGAAACCACAAACTCGACAACATAAATAAGATTTAACTTACATAGGGGCAGCGTCGGGCAGTCGACAACCGGCGCTTAGAGATTAGATAAGTGAGAAGATCACGTTTTGTAAGTTGTAACGTTGTTTGGCTATTTGAGTTCTTCAATAATTTCAATTTCGATTTGTTGGAGTCGGATAATATTAATGCCAAGGCTATAAACCTATTTTTCCATTTTTGAGAAAATAATCCAGAGGTCCCTTTAATTGTTGGGCCTCATATGCCTCTATACAGGATCGTGCCTGGATATAACATGTAAAGAGCTTATCATGTATTATGGCAGGTCAGATGCTTACACAACTTAGTGTAATAGTAGTGCTATAGTGAAACATGTGACTTGATGTTGATAATAAGATAATAATGTAGATAATGTGACATACATACTTACTGTAATGAAAATAATTTCATAACATGCTAGCAGTAATGTGGCACGGGCACTTGGAATCAATAATATAATGCACATGTTAACAATAGTAATGTAATAATACTAAGATACTAGCATCACAATAATTCCCTAAGTCTAGGTATGGATATTCATAAAATGTAGGGACTTTTGGGTAGGGACGATGTTCTGAATATAAGCAACTATGATGAAGTTGACGTGGATGTAAGATTTGAAGTAGTTGTGACGAAGCCGATGCATAGATACAAGACTCTAAATATAAGCAGTTGTGATAACCTAATGTAAATGTAATCTTCTATATGTATGCAACTATGATAAGTTGAGGTAGAGGTGATGCTATGAATGTATGTTGTAGCGACCAGAATTTTAAAATGCCAATTTTATAACTT
>CAIGRQ010103884.1:0-14833 GCA_903798375.1 Fraxinus sp. D2006-0159 | reverse complement strand
TGGATAAAAAGCCTATGCCATGCATGTGAGGAGATGAAATAACTTGTATCACAAGTTTTTTATTTTAGATGTGAAAGGTGGCTTTTATAGTAAGATTGGAATGCTATTAGGCCCCCGTTTTACACCCATTAATTTTTCATTCTCATTCTTATTTTTCATTTCAACCACATATTCTCCTAATAAAATAATATTACACACAAATCAAAAACTTTTCATCACTTTTCCACCACACATTCTTACATCAATCACTATTCCAAAAAAAAATTTCTACACAAAATGGGTTTCAAACAGGGGCTAGATATGTTTTTTGATGCGTTGGAATGAACAAAATAAGGCTGTTTTGAACCATATTTTTTTTTAATTCATTTTTTTTTTCAAACTCATTTTCAATCATACATCCGTTCAATAAAGTACATTCTTCCAGATTTCATCTAGTCTAATACCTCTTGTTAGAAATCTAAGTCCCTAAGTTAAGTGTTCAAGACTTGGACCGAAAGTGCAACGCTTTTGTTTTTATCATTACTCAAAAGCTCGTATAAAAAGTATTAATGTGAATTTTTCTTTTTATTCTGAATGACTCCTTTTACACTATTTTTCTTTCGATTTTTATTTTCAGCTCACCTATAGGTAGTTTTTTTGCTAAGTCATCGGTGGTGTCAACAATGGCAACTTCTTTCTATTGTTTCTTCTCTCTACTATAAGGTAGGAAGCACCGTTGAATGTCGGTTTTCGGATTTATTATAGTTAATGAATGAAAGTCGATTCTTCCTACACATTTACCTCATTCTTTTGTGACTAGTGCAATGCCTTTGTTAGGACAAATAATTGGGATTAGATATCTCACTGATGATTCCTACTTAAATTCTACGTGTTAGCCAAAAATACTCCACACAATTATTTACATGCATAGAATCAAGACATATCTAAGTAACATTTTGAATTGATGTTAAATCTATAGACAAGCAAGAAACAACCTGATAAATTGAAACATGGAAGGGCCAACCCCGATGGTGGGGTATACTAAAACTTCATAAGTGTTATAAATTAGAGAGAAAAATAGAGAACAAACAATAAAAGCCAATAAACTTATGTATTTTATTGAGAGCCAAAGTTTCATACTTATAGAGAAGGATTATAGATACAATGGTAATAATTTCTAAGGCTGCATGGATATATACAATTGTCACTAATAAACTTACAATTTACAACACTCCCCCTAGAATGACACATTACAAAATATATGTCTCATTAAAACTTTGTCAAGATAATTTAGTAGGAGAAAACTTGATGATTATAGTAACATGATGATTCAAAAAATAACTCTTGCTAATAGTTTCATACATATCATAATATTATTTTGAGGGTAAATGTTATTTAGGTTATGGACATTTATTACACAAAGAATATGCCTCGTTAAAATCTTATTAGGAAAAACCTATGAAAAAAATTCTAATGAAAGAAAAATAGTACATTATTATTTTAAATACGCTACAAAAGTTATCTTATTAAAAACATTGCCGAGAAACCCAATACGACAAAACATTGGTCAAGGAAAAAAGAGTACAATGCGTATTTACTCCTTCTCATGATAATTTCGCATGAATTATATGCTTCGGACATGTTAAATCCTTCAATGATAGTATTAAATTTATATAAGATAAATTGTCGATAGTCACATTTATTACGTGCATATCAAATTTCTTGCATTGTAACGCTAACAAGGTAAAGACTTGTGATTACATTCACCACATGATAACTTATCTATACAAGTATTCGCAAAATTCATTATCTAAAGAGTCGTACATTTCATATTACAACCTTACTTTTTCTATTTTCATTTAGCTTAAATATACACTTTTAAATGTTTAGACTATGGACCAGAAATTTCAATTTTATTAGGATCGTGTTTAGAAATTTCATGTTTCTCTAGTAAATTCAATTTTAGCATGATCGCGTTAATTTATTTGACCAATTATTATTTCGATCGATATACTTCAATAAATTTATTTCGATATCCTCGCTATTCATAATGTGAAGTAGTACATTATGTACAAAAATATTGTCGACATCTTTTTCTTTTCCAATATTAACATAACTTATTAAAATATCTCAATTTTTAATATATCAAGACATGAACCTCTGAGTTTTATAATTTGTTATGTCTATGTACTCATCAAGAGTATACATTTCCTTAATAGGATCATCTTTGCTAATTGCTCCATTTTTGTTTAAAATTTTTTATATTAGAATCGAATATCATCGCACTTCAAGTGTGCCATCAAATATCATGTTAATTAATTGTCATCTAAGACATTAATTCGAGTAGGAGTATTTAAAACTAATGTGTGAGGTATTATTGATCTCCTTCGTCAATAAATGCATTTAAATGAATTGTCTTTCAATGCATTTGTACATTATTTTCCAGCTTCTTAATCCCTCCCCCCTAATGTTATGAGAATTGTCCAATCAAAATTCACAATAAAATCTACAAATCGCGTTATAAAATATCACACATTTGAGATAAGGGTTTAAACTAGGGGTGGGCAAAACCCAAACCAACCCGAGAAAATTGACCGATTCGACCCAAACCGATCGGTTTGGATCGATTTTTTGAAATTTTTGGGCGGGTTTCGAGTTGGGTAATCGGGTCCAGTCGGGTTGGGTCGGGTCACGGGTTGGCAACCTAAACCCGAATGGACCCGACCCCGACCCAACCCGGAAAAAAAAAAATGTTTTCAACAAAACCTAAAACTTAAAGGAGTAAAAACGTCTTCAGTCACTCCACTTCCTTCCAAGCTTCCAGCGCAACCACAGATTGTACGTTCTCCTCCCTCCGTCTCTCGCCAGCGATCCGCTTTCTCGCTCAAATCCCAACCCTCCCCCACCCACCAACGAACTCGAATTTGCTGTCTCGCCAACAATCTTCTATCTCCGTCTCTAGTATAGGTATTATGTTTAGGTATTACTAATATTTGCTGTGATTTTCCATTTTCTTTTATTTTGACCCATGTGATAATATATCTGCTCCCTCCGTCATCTAGATTTTTTGCTGTTTATGTTTATTAACCTGATTTTGTTGAACTGGGTGAACTGAACGAGTCACATCTTGAGATAAATTAATTTGGCACTTTTTTAATTTTTGTGCAATTTTTAATTTACTGATTTGAATCCCCTTTCCAGAATCCTAACACTTGAGCAAAACATTTTGTTTGAGTGGGTAAGATGAGTAAAATAATATATTGGTTACCGGAATGAAAATCCACGAGTAAAAAAGTGAATCAGTTAATCTGAAATTATGGTGTAATTAAGGTGGCATTTTTAAAGGCAATTAATTTGCAGACCTGTGGAAAATTTATGACTTTGGAAGCTCAATGAATATCCTCAGATTTAACATGTTTAGCATATTTGTGCATTGCTAATGAAATCTCAGATTTAACAGGTTTAACAGATTTTTAGTAATTCTTTGGAAGTTACTCTTCATTTCAACTTGTTAAATTGCATGCCATATTACCATGAGTTGGTATCATTGTATCAAATAGATTTGTGGTCTTAATTACATGTTTTGGTGCGACAACAGAATTACTTGCATTGGTTACTTTCTGTCCAACTTCCAAGGTTCAGTGTTTTTGAGTTTTGCATTTGCAGGTTTAGTGATGTAGAGTTTCTGCCTGGTTAAATGGGTTTAACATGTCTTGTAGTTTAGATTGAAAATTCTTACTGCAAACCTCACATGCTTCATATATTTGCATAATTTCAGAATCTCCAATATGGGATTGTAATGTTTATTGGTTCATAAGTCCATCCTTTTTCATTCAATAGATTGCCTTGCACATGGCATGTGCACATTACCTCTAATTTTTTTTCTTGATTCTCCTCAATTATCCAAACTCCATGTATGGATCTGGGACTGTTGAATTATTGAGTTCAAGTATAGGATTTTGGAGGCATTGAATCAGTGCGCCGCTGTAAAGCAGTGACATATTAGTGATAGTTCTCTGTTGAATTTTGCTTCTTATACATTTTCCTGTTTTATTTTTCTACGTTGAAAATAATAGCCAACTTTTAAATGTTTACACCGCTGATTTGCAAGATTTCTTGTGGTTTGATTATGCAGTCTTTATACAAAAAAAATATTATACCGATTATATTAATATAATAGAAAATTGAACGATTTTTAACTTTTGTTGATAAGTTGTCCCAAAGCGACCAACCCAACCCAACCCGACCGATACTTGATTGGGTTGAGTTGGGTTTCAACCTTTACATGGGCTGGGTTGAGTTAAATTTTGATCAAACCGATCGTGTTGAGTTGGGTTTGGGTTAAGGCAAAAACTGACCTAACCCAACCCATGTCTACCCCTAATTTAAACTATGCATTTATTCTCAACATTCTTTACTTTCTTTCTCAGTGTATTGTTGTAGATTAATTTTGCATATACTGTACTAACGAAATAATTAAATGAAAAATTAGGTTTTGACTATAAGTAATTATAATAGGGAGAACCATTACAACAAAAATAATCATTTGCAATAATAAAAAGGCAATATTTGTCAACAAATGTTGTCAAAAGAGTCTTTTAGCAACATTTTAGTAAGTGAATGTTGCCATTGGTTAATATAAATGAGTTTTGGCAACTTTTTTAGAAAAATGTTGCAGTAGACACCTTTAGCAACGTTTATTGAGTGTTGCGGAAGATTGGTAAGATTTTTCGCAACTTTTGATAAATTATCAAACGTTGCTAAGTTTATCAAAAGTTGCAAATAATATTTTGGCCCATTTAAAATGGATCCATCACTTTCACATCTTCAAAACCGATCAAGCCCAATAAAATCTGAAACCCTACTCATTCGAAGCAAGCGGCGTCATTTTCCAAATTGTTCTCGCTGATTTCAAGCTGCCATCGATCTGAAAGACAGCCACTCATTTCAAGCTGGTAATCTTCATCTGCGTGTTTTTGATTGTTTTTTCACGAAAATAATTTGTGATTCAGGTCGATTCCATACGCTGGAGAAGGCACGCCGAATGGACCCAAGCTCCAACGGCCGCGGTGTTCGACATTTCAAGACTGGTCTTCTTCAGATATTGGAGAGGGTATGTAGTTATGTTTATATAATCGGCTTAGCTTTTTGGGTGATTTCATAAAAACAAAATTTCTGTTTCCTCTTTATTCTTTGACTATTACTTGTTTGTTTCTATTAAGTATTGGGTTCCATGAATCTGACTATTTCAAAATTTTCACATATTTTTGGGTTCATCGTTTCAAAACTCGAAATAGGGTGGTCTCTACAATTTTTTCGAAATTTAGGGGGTGTCATTATAATTCTGAGGGATGACAAGAGTTCCATTATTCCAGTGTAATTTACTTTCGAGTTTCTTGATTTGGAGTTTCTGCTCTGTGACTTTTGATCTGGCTAATTGTTAGTTTTTATGATGCAGGTGATTAATTATGTACAATTTCTACAGGAAAAGTTGCAAAAATATGAAGGGTCGTATCAATCTTGGAGTTCAGAGCCCACAAAGCTCATGCCATGGGTAAACTCTTGATACCTTATGAAAGAAAGATCAATATGTGAATTCTGTTTGCATGTTCAATTTATCGTTTGTGCAATTGTAGATGATATTTTCTTAAGCCATATCCCTGCTTTGCTGGATTCTTTCCATTAATGCCTGGGGGTTTCATGTATTTAATTTTTTGGATACAGCAGTTGGGTAGTGATAATACGTTTACACTGTATGCTGTAGTTCTACATAAGAATTGCCAAGTCTAATGCATGTGTCAAACGTGAGGTTAATGGAACTATCCTTGATGACCCTAAGATAACAATCCAGCCGTCTTTTCTGATGTTTTAACAAACATGCAGGATGCTTTAAGAACCTTCTTGTTACGGTTGTAGTTAGTTTTGTCTTTTTTTAGCTTCTTACATAACTGAGTGGATAATACTTGTCTATAAAACAAAACTTTATTTTTGACACACTGCTAAATTTTACTTTTTATGTAAGAAGTAACATTTTAAATTCCTCTGAAGGAGTCTTAAGGAGCAACATGAGATTGTGGTCCATCATTATATTCAGGTGCTTCTTTTTTCCCTCACTTTCTTCTAATGTCATCATAATTCTAGATCTTTCAACTGCTGTTTTCTTTATCTCTTGATCATATGCTTCTTCATGTGCATGGCATAGTTATCATCGATTGATTTGTTGCATCCTCTAGTGCCAAAATATTCATTTTACCTTTCAGTATAATTTATTGCATCTCCAAAGCATAATACTTCAAAACATCATTTATTTAGCCACATTTATTCATTAGTAATTTAATTCAATAATATTTTGCTGACTTTTTTATTTTGTAAATAGCTGGGAGAAGCAAAGAAAGCACTGCAAGTTCTTCAGAAACTTAATGTTCCCATATACCTTCAGGTATGGGCTAATGGAGAATTTACTTCCAAACTATTTTCCATCGGCACTCTGCACTACAAGCACTGTAACCTCCTTCCCCATTATGTCTTTGCTTAAGCTGTCTCGTTATGTATGCTAATAGGCTTTTTCCGGAATCTGTATATTATTATTGAAAGATGACTAGTTCATCTTTGATTTTTACTTTTTGGCAAATATAGCTCATTTGATTGATTTTTAATGCATCGAATTTTGTTGTTTCCCAAAGTTAAAAGGTTACATGTTTTTGCATTATATAAGATCCTCTTCGATTGAGTTCTCAAATGGTTAAATCTGATATCATCAATCCAAGTATTTCTATCATTTCTTGCCAATGATTTTTCTAAATATTTTATCCATTAATGGAAAATGTGAAGTGACACAATGAAAACTAACATTTACATATTTATGATCTCTGAAAATAGGATCCATGGGAGTCAGTTAGCCGAGATGCCTTTCATTGGAACTCGTTTGAGGTATCGACGTCAAGGGATGTGCAGTAGGCTTCTAAAGGCAATTGAAACGGTATGGTTTTGTTTCTTTGTGAAATTGTTTGAAGCACAAGTTACTATTTTAGTTCGCTTGTGGGTTTTTCGTTACCACTCATATTTTATTTAGTTTCTATGTTTTATCCTGAACTAGCTACTGTTGGAAAAAGTCAGAGGAGCTCCCAAGTTCTTCCCATTGAGAAATCTCTAAACTCTCTATTACTTTCATGGGGTCGCCCCTGAAAGGGCAGTGTACATTTTTTATGGACCAAACTTAGAAAACTATGAAAACTTTTGGCTAAGCTTAAAAAGTTAGCTTATAAGCAAATACGTTTGTTTTATAGGAGCCTGTTTGGTAACAATTAAAATTCAATTAATTGATATAAGGATATTGAAGTTCTAGCTGCTGCCCAGAGGTCCTTTTCCAGCCATTAATGATTGGAATGGAAGCTGCAGGAATACATGAAACCCCATATAATTCTATCATGAATTGCGACGTTGATTTTAGGAAGGATTTGTATGGCAATAATGTACTTAGTGGTGTCTCCACAATGCTCGCATGCGTTGCTGACAGGATGATCAAAGAGATTATTGCACTATCTCCAAGATTAAGGTGGTGGCTCCACCACAGAGGAAGTATAGTGTATATTTTGGAGGTTCTATGTTGGCCTCTATGTACATTCCAGCAGGTATACTTGATAACAGCATCCCCCATTGCTTTATTGATGTCTAGGTTGCTATATTTCTACTAACAGCTGGTTAAATACAACAAAAATTTCACTATATGTGCTCAATGTGTATCTGGGAAGTGTCCCAGAGAATTGGATCCCATCTCATAGTGAGTGTTGAGGTCCAACAAGTGTCGAATAGGACATGTCACTCTAGTAAGAGTGTTTGTGCTTCATAATTAATTGGTCAACCTTGTTAATGTTTGATTCTCCGAATGCTAAGGCATGTTTGAGTATGAACCTCAATAATTTTTGACGAGACATTTTTTTGTGTGACTGCAGATGTACATAGTGAAAGTAGAATATGATGAGTTGGCCTTTCGATTGTTCACAAAAATTCCTCGCCCCGCCCCGCCCCGTTACCCGTTTAAGGCGGGGAGGGGCGGGGTCCTTGAGTTCTCATTTTTTAGATTGAGACAAATAATTTCAGTTCTCATTTTCTATTAAAATTAATAAAATTTTTCATTTAAAGTATTGAATTCTAAAAAAAAGAAAAAACTAAAAAAAAAAAGTTAAACAGGGCGAGGCGCTTGTTACCCATCATCGCCTCGAATACCCGATTAAGCGGGTAATCCTCGCCCCGTTCAGGGCGGGGCCTAGCGGGTATCGGGTTTGTCGAGTTTTTTTTTGCCATCCCTAAATTCTTACAACCATCTATTATTGGAAAATGTTGATTTAGAAGCATTTTTTGTGAACGATCGAAGGGTCAAACTCATCATATTCTGCTTTTGCTATGCACATCTGCAGTTACATAAACAATACAAGTCTTTCGTAAAAAATTATTGAGGTTCATAATCAAACAGACCTTAGCATTCAGAGAATCAAACATTAGCAAAGTCAACCAATTAAATATGAAGCACAGACACTCTTACTGAAGTGACACGTCTTGTTCGACACTTGTTGGACCTCAACACTTACTATGAGGTGGAATTCAATTCTCTGGGACACTTTTCAGATACACATTAAGCACATATGGTGAAATTTTTGTTGTATTTAACCAGCTGTTAGCAGAAATACAGCAACCTAAACATCAATAAAGCAATGTGGATGTTGTTATGAAGTATATCTGCTGGAATGTGCTTAGAGATGCCAACATAGAACCTCCAATCCATACACTATACTTCCTCTGTGGTGGAGCCACCACCTTAATCTTGGAGATAGTGCAGTAATCTCCTTGATTATCCTGTCGCAATGCCTGCGAACATTGTGGTGGGAACAATGTTGTCATAAAAATTCTTCTTAAAATCAACGTCTCACTTTATGATAGAAATATATGTGATTTCATGTACTTCCATTCCAATCGTTGATGGCTGGAACAGGACATCTGGGCAGTGGAATCGCTCGGCACCAATAGCAATCACCTGTCCATCAGGCAGTTCATAGTTTTTCTCGACGAGCTGGTCTTTGCTATTTCTAGCCAGTCGAGAGCAATGTAAGAGAGCTTTTCTTTTATATCCCTTACAATTTCAAGCTCATCAATTGTGGTGAAAGAGTAGCCTCGCTCTGTCAGTATCTTCATGAGGTTATTTGTGAGATCGCGCCCAACCAAATCCAGACGAAGGATTGCATGAGGGAGTGCGTAACCTTCATATATGGGACTGTATGGCTGACATCATCTCAGAGTCAAAGAACAATTCCTCGTATTTATGCAAATAGAGAAAATGTATCAGATTTACGATGCATCAACCTAAGCTAATCCGCTGGTTTCTGAGGCATTAAACTAATTAGAAGCTGATGGTATATAGCATGCAAGTGGTTCAAAAAATTATAGCATCCTAAGTTATTCTATTTATAATAAATGGTGTGCAAATATCAATGTGTTTCCTGTTTGTCTTCTTAGTTTTCAGTTGAGAGGAAAACAGAATACTTAGATGGATTTATCACTGGGAATCAATATAATACGGTGCCTATAACCATAATAATGCAATATATGCTTGTATGCATGTATTTTAAGTAATAAACGCAATTATTTTCTTAAGGGAGAAGGGGTGTATTTAGTTTGATACACTAAAATAAGCAACTTTATGTGCTTTCTTTGATGCTGAGAACACTCCACGTGTCTATTACATCAATGATTTAGTTAACGAACAATTTTATATTAGTGTTCAAAAGAAAGAGAATATATAATTGAACTTACCATTTTGTACAACCACTAACATAAAGGGAAAGAACAGCCTCATTGGCAACATACATGGCAGGAGTATTGAAGGTCTCAAACATGATTTGAGTCATTTTTTCACAATTCGCCTTGAAGCTTTCAGAGGCACACAAAGTTCTGTATAGAAGGTGTGATGCCAAATCTTCTCCGTATCATCCCAATTGATGACAATTCCTTGCTCAATTGGATACTTGAGAGTCAAAGCTCCCCTCTTGGATTGAGTCTCATCACCAACATAGGCATCTTTTTTGCTCATGCCAACCATTACAACAGTGTAACAAGGGCGCTCCCAATGCTCGGGAAAACAACCCTTGGAGCATCATCTCCAGCGAACCCAACTTGATAAATATAAGATAATGCTAATGATAATGATCATGATCATGAATCAATGCATAACTCTCTCATCTCATCTTACGAAGGATACATATTTGAAGTGCGGGAGTAATAAATAATTTAATGTCAGATGGTTAAACCATTCCTGTTCTATTGTCAAATGCAAGAGTTTGAATATCCTCAACTTTTGCCTTCTCGTGATGCATTGTGAAGAAAAATAATTTACAATTTTATGCAGAGAAAAGCTATTTTATGGGTTAGAGATCTATAAATCTAATTATGATCAAATCTTGAACGGGCAAAACTTAACTTTGCCACCACCAAGAATATCAGAAACCAATCAATATATGCATATTAATCTCTTAATGTTCATGTCGGAAAATATAATCAATAAATCTAAAATTCGTGAATTTTTATACATTCATCTTTAATGTTCATCCATCTTTTCCAAATATAACGTGAAGAAGGTTGTCCTCTAGCATAAGACGAAAGTTTGTATTCCCGAATTGAATGGACTGGAAGTTTCACCTTCCACCTCAACATACTGCCAAAATAAATATTTACATATAAATAACATCGAGTAACATTAGCTTGCTTCTTCATGAAACATATTATGAAACTACCCACAAAGGTAATATCCACCTCATTTCACAGATAAAGACCTAAAGTCATACAATTAAACCGTAGAATGTATTGACTAGATTATTTGAAATGTACGTACAATAATCATATCATATCGTTATTTCAAAACATCGATTCTCCTCTTCAACAAATTTTGTGTCTTAGAATATTCACTTTGTCAAGAATACTCGCATTTATAGGATGCTTTGGAATGATAGAGGTGTAAGTTTTGACAGTTTCCAAGATCCTTCATATTTTACCCTCACCAAATTCTTGTTTTAGCTCAGCTGGATTTGAAATATAAAAGTTAATGATAGTGAGGCACCATTATCATGTCAAAATATTGAATAACCATGCAATAAGAGAAACCAAATAATTGATGATCTAATGGAAATGATGCTAAATCTCAAATATCATAATAAATATTTGAACTCAGAAAAATTGAAATAGCATCAAAAAGTTAATTAATCTTTAGCATCATATTATCACAGAAGATCATTCTTTCATGCAATGCTTTGTCATGAACAAGAGTTGTTTAAGATGCTAGAAGCCAGATAGTGGAAGAATTATAATAAATGCAGGAAGAGGAAACATTGTCGTGGTTAGTAATTTAAAGTATCATCACTGAGATGGTTCTGTGGTCAAGCCAAACACCATCATCATGATCTTACAGCTTCATGCGGATAAAAAAACTAATTGCATAACTATAGAGTTCAGAAGAGAAACAAAACCATCTGATTCAAAATATATGCTAGGTAAACTAACACAACCACTTGATAACATGAATTTTATCAATCCAATATGTATCCTACGTGAAAAATGGTTATAATAAGCAAACTTGAGAAAGATCTAAAAGAAATAATCAATTTACATGAACATAAATGAAACTTTACAACATGTAGTTTTAATACATATCAAAGCCCAATACCAACAAATAAAAAGGCACTGAATTTTGATCTCTAAAAGAAAATCAGAAATACTATTTGGAAATAATAAATGTTTTACCCATTCATTAACAAAATCTACCGATCGAGTCAATTTAGTAGCTTCGTTCTTTTGTTCCAATTGTAGTTGGATAGAAGATGGAGTACATGACACCATAAGAATGTACAGATATGTAAGCTCCAGGATATTCCTGTATCAAAATATAAATAAATTGTTTTCACATAAATGTGATGTTCTGGGTAGTCTAAAATCTTTTGAAACATTACGGACATAGTTCAACTAGGGAAAAAAAATACAAATATATATCACACCTAAGGTCTACATATATCTTTATTTTATACTCCAAGCTCAACTTCTGCAGTATCCTCACGACATGATATTTTGTCAGGGCAAAACATATCAACATCAGGAAAAATAAAAAAAATTCACCCACATTGAGCATAGGTTGTTGATTAACTCTTCCACTTTTTCTATATTCAGTGGTATCTTCATTCCTTGAATATGAGAAAAAAGTTAAATTAGAGAGAGAAAGTACAAGACGTGAGAATGAAGAAAAATGAATATTGGATGTTCAAATAAACTAACTCGTGACAGGAAAAAATTCGAGGGAAACAAGTAGGATTGGGATTGAAAATCACAACCCGAAAAATCGACCCAACCCAATAAATTTAAAATAATTGTGGTTCGGGTCGGGTCAGTTTAGCATCGCAAACCTACCCAGCCCATTGAAACCCAAATATCCCCCAACGCTAATTCCTCAAACCCTAGCTCCACAATTCCAAAACCCTAAATTCACACAAAGAATTGCACAGCCTGACTCCAACTGATCTTTATCATCAACAATAAATTCGCAACGAACTCTTCTTACCTCAACAAATAGTCCTAATTCACAATGAACTCTTCAACCGCTCCTGAGTTGCAGCTTGCACTTGCTCAGTGGTGTTATCGTCGGCAACCAGGCAGCAACCTCGGGTCCCTTTTGCTTTCGTTGCTTTTGGCCCACGTGAGCCGTGGCGCCGCGGGCTCATGTTTCTTCTCCTTCTTGTCATCGTCATTTTTCCGGTCTCCGGAGAGTTGCCGGTTCAAACCGCCGAGTTTGCCTTGTCCCATTGTTGTAACTGAGAAATGAAAACATTGAGTTCGACTTTTGGGGAATATTTGAGGGAGAGAGAAAATCAGCTGGACCCGAGTTGATTCGGGTTGGGTCGGTTTAGGGTAGAATTTCAATGATATTCAATATACTAGTAATAATTTAGGTGTCCATTAATGATTGGATATCTTGAATGAAGATATATAATGGTATTTATAATGTCTAATCATCAATTGACACGGACAGGTATAAAACACAAAAATAAATTATGGAAAATGGATGTTACGTTAGTTGCATATGAGCACAAGTCATTGTTACAAGAGCCATGTTACACTTACATAAAAAAGTGGGTTACCAATAGGGGGTCGTCAAATGGCGTTTTGTAAGCCACTTTGTCAACCATTTTTGTACAAATAGAGTTCTTCTTTTGGATATTACACAAATGTTTTTATTTTAATATCTTTTAGCAAATGATAAGATTTTAATTTTTAATTATTGCTAAAATATATGTTTTAACCTCTTATTTAATTGCACGGATTGGATTATGGAAGAACCAGCATTATCGCTTGAAAAAAAATAATGATTAGCACCTGAATTTTGGGGGGAAAAATCTTAATGATAATCAAACTTAAAAATACATAGTTTTGCTTAATTTTCCCAATAAAAAAACCTGCCAAATCAAATTAATATAGTTATTTTAAAATCTTTGATTTGGATTCATTTCAAATCGTTAAAAATTGGTTTAGTTTTTAATATTATAAATTGTTTGAAATCAAATTAAACCGTTCTCATAGTATTTTTTTTAAAAAAATAACGATAAGTGAGGTATTATAGAAAATTTATTTGTTGTAAGTTTCATATGAAAATCGATGTCTAAGTCAACAGTATACACATATATAAGCACCGGCAGATCTAGCACCTGGCGGTCTTGCGTGTTGGATTCGCCTAGAATAGTTTTTATTTTTTGACAATAAACCTTTTAGATTATATACCTAGTAGTTTGTTTCATATTCAAATATTTCTTGTAGCTCAGCTAGTTAGAGTTTATATATTCATATGGGAAGTCTTAGTTTTGAATCCATTTCCCCACCAATTTTAGTGTGAAATATTTTTAATTCTACAATTTTTACCAAAATTAAATGTGAGAAGGGAAGCGATTCTAACCCGTAACCTTTCTTTAGGATATTGAAAGCTTGACCATTGTGGCACCTATGGAATTTAATACTAAATTTATCAGAATAATATATGTTACATTTTAGCGGTTTTAATGCAATTATAAAAATTTGAACTCGTGTTCTTCCTTTGAATTATACAAAATTTGACAACAATATCATTTGGTGAATATTATTAATTTTTACAACAAAATAATTGTTATATTTAAATTTTAGACTTTGTTTGATTTTTTTTTATTTAAATACATTTTTCTCTTCTGTTAATCGCACATTTTTCAATAAAATAATATTACATGTAAATTCAAAACTTTTTCTTATTTTTAACCTCATCAAATCACTATTCAAAAATGCCTTTTTTTGGCAAAAAAAAGGCATCAAACGGTGCTTTTAATATTTTAGTGTTGACAATGGTCGACGATCCATTGACGTGAAATCGGGAACGGGATACGCGTGAAAATTGCGAAATTAATTTGAAACGTCGGGAAAGTCCAAATTTAGGTTGTAGACGGTAGAATCTTGACGATCAAATTATTGAACCAAGCAATCAAACAAAAACGAAGTTTGAATGACCTTTTGATTACAAAACTAACAACCCTCGGTTTGCGCCAAAGGGTGTCTAATCCTTTGATAAGTTTGAAAGTTTAATAAAGAACTATGGAGAGAAAAATCTCAATATTTAATAATCAAAGCCTTCATCCTTAATACAATGAAATAATAAGGTATTAAATGAAACTTCTAAAAACCCTAATTGCACGAAAATATAATTCTAATCTTGTAAAAGATGCTAAAACTATAGAATTCTAATTAAACTAGGTAACTGCCAAAAATTGAAGATTTCGCACCGATTTTGTTCTATCTGTGGTCA
>CAIGRQ010103844.1:0-13350 GCA_903798375.1 Fraxinus sp. D2006-0159 | reverse complement strand
TTAGATTAAAATCTGAATTTTAATGATATTGGGCTTTAATTTTTTTGAGTTGAATGATGTCACGTGTGAAATTTCTAATTGGGCTGGTCAATTTAGGCACGTGGAATATTTGGACTACGACCTTTTGTACTGCCATCTAAGAAAATTTAGGACTCGTGTGACAATATTTTAATAAAATTCTTATTAGATCTTAATAAAAATATAAATGTAAGATCGATAAAATAGTGAATTTTATAAAATGTATGATTGTGAATCTAGCCGCTATGCTCTTTCTTCATATGCTTTCAGGCATTGAGCCCATTGTACTCCTTTATTTATTTTGCCTTTGATTTATGGCTACAATAATGAATAAATAAAGTTTGCTTTGAAAAAAAAAAAAAAAAAAAAAAAGCTGTTGTGGAATAATAAATACATTGATAGATATTTATCTCCAGTAAAACTTTTTTCTAAAGTTAATATTAGATTAAATAAATCATGACAACCATAAAATCGTACAAAAATCATGACAATATGGATTGTGTAGGATTAGGAGATTGTACATTTAAGGAGGAAGGCGACTCACTGTCTGTATCGAATAGCACGATACGATGAAAGTTGTAAGTTGTATTCATGAAGGAATTATTGTCTATCGTCGGTCTCTATGGTAGAATCATAGGTTTTTGGAATGACTTATTTATTATTTATAGTGAATGATGGAGTCACGACAAATAGTATGCCCTGGCCCATCCGAGTATTTTTTTGTTTTACATTCCGTAACTCTTCTTTAGCCAGATACAAATAGAAGAGCGAGTAATAGTAGCATAACAATGACTTCCTCATCATTAATATGTTTGCTCACAAGTCCATGAGCTTATGCATGAAGTTGAGCCATTTTTACCCAAAAAGGTAGGTAATTATGTTGGAGACCCTATTGGCTATGCAATGAATTTTTCGAATTTGGATAGTCCATAAGTTCACACATTGCAATCTATGAATATCTCACACTCAACTTATACTGACGAGAAGTATCTTCATTTCATTTTTGTGTGTGATCCCTGTTCGTTATGAAATGTGTGCGTCGCACGCTCTCGCACCATACAAGTAATAAAGTGGACTAAAAAGCCTAGGTTGTCGAATTCACAATGAGTGATTATTTAATTATACAATAGTTAATTTAATTCTAACAATGAAACACACAATTAGATTTGATTTTGAAATTAATAAAAATAACTTTAAATTCAATAAAAATAACAAAAATAGGCAAAACTAAAAAGAATTATGCTACTCTTACAGTGATTCTGGTTGTAAAATTTACAGCCCTCTCACATACATGTGGGGCCCACTAATTAATTAATTAATGGGTCCCACATACATGTGAGAGGGCTGTACAATTTACAGTCCTTAAATCATTGTAAGAGTGCATTTTCCCAAACTAAAATGTGAGGAAAACTTGGAAGATTAAATGCATACGGTTCATGATTTCAGTTAAACGTCGCCTAATTAATTTCTAAACAAACAATTTAAAAAAATTTCCATTTATATGTTAGACCTAATTTTTATATTTTAACTAATTACTCATCTTGAGTGAAATTAGCCATCATCAATTGGTTTAAACTTTAACATACTATATCTCCATGTCAATTAAAATTCAATTATTTGCATTAAGACTAGAATTATGAGTATATCAAGAACCTATGATATTTACTACTCGATCTAAAATACACAATATTCTCTCAAAAATTGTACTACTCACTCAAAACAATCGTTTAATGCACATGAAAATAAGTACTTTAATATTAAAAAGTAAATATTAAAATTAATCAAATTAGGTTAAGTTTTATTAATCATCACAACCTCAAAAGGTCTAGCTCAATGTAAATAAATGGTAAAAATAAGAATGAGTTATAGAAATACATTACAATTCAAAGAAAATAATAGATAAAATTCAAGAAAAAAATGTAGAGCCCGCCCCTTAGTTGAATTCTAGAAATATAAAATAGCTCGGTCTTGATATTTTTCCAAAATCTGTCCACTTTTCTTCAAGTTTTACTAATCAACCTATATTCTGGGACTTTTGTAATTTTCTTGTTTATTCTTGATTATATTGCTAGTGAGACATAAATGGTTCATATTGACTACCGAGAATGAATCTCTGTAAATATGTTTATAATACATGCTTGTTCTTTTATCTATCGAAAATAAGTAGTAGAATTTAATCCGATCTGATCCGACCCCACCCACAGTGACATCCTTATGAGCAAAAGTGATTGAGCACATTGAGAAATCCTACTTTTGGGTGAAGAATAATACCTAGACTGAACATAGCCATGCCAAGACCTGCATCAGATAGGATTGATACTGAACCTTTTACAATAGAAGAAGGCATTTGAATATTCCACCTGCCCAATTATGAATTTTTTTTTAAAAAAATATATAAATTATATGGGAATCAGCATTTACTAATTATAAAAGGGAAAATAAATTAAATTGCTACAATATATATATTTTGCGAACATGGAATGAGAAGAGAGGAGACCTGAATGACACGAGAGACCATATTTGCCCTAAAAGGCTTGAATAAGTGTTGGGATTTCTAATGAGTTTCCTCCAAACCATGATAGTATAAGCCTAGTCATTACACATGCAGGAGGCATTTGCTGCTTTCTGTCCACTGCTTCTCCCTCAACATCTATTTTCTTCTGGTACGAAAATGGAGAGCCATTTGTAGGGATTGGGATCTTCGACAAATCATCAATCTCAATCTCTGTTTCTCCATCAATTTTTCCATTTTCTATCGAGTCAGTAAGCATTTGGATCAGAAAAAACAAATATTGTACAATTAGATGAAAAATAATACAGTATACACATGAAGAAAAGTAACGGCATAAACTTTTAGATGAGATGGTTTGACTGTTATACCTTTACATGCAGCTAGGTCTTGTTGAAAAACAGCTTTAGAAGCATCAATGGCCTCAAAATCAGTAGAAGCTGCAGCCTTATTAACTGCATCTCTCATATTAGCATCAGAAACGAACTCCAAACAAACATATGAAATTCTTTGTTTGGATTTGTAGTACTGTTAACGTTGCAACTTTCTTTTTTCTTAGGGCCAGAAAACATAGGAATTGGAGGAGGATGAGAATAAGTTAAACCCCCATTAAACAACTCTCCACTCATACTTCCCTTCTTCCCAAGCTTCAACATCGCCTCTTCAAAATTCGACGTTCTTGGCGTAACGCCTTTCGAGGATTGCAAAGAAAACACATCTCCTGATCCAATCCCACCTCCAAAACTGTTTGTACATCCATGTTTAGGACTTGCAGCTTTACTACTAAACATGGCATAGAAATCTGTTTGATTAAAAATCGAAGCCCTTGGAGTAGGCTCACGTGAAGATTGAACCGAATAAATCTCCACACCAGTAAGATTTGAAGCTCTTGGCGTCATTCCTGTTGAATGCAACCCTTTGTTGTATGAAGATATCATTGATGCGGACGTTGACCGCTTCACCACCACATGCAGCTTCCCGTCATCGCCTATCTCCGCCTCTGCCTGCAGCGGCTCGCGGCCTTTAAGTGACACAACATCAGATTCAACACGAAAGGAAGTGATAGATCCAGCAGTCTCTGGGAACTGATCAGTAATCAGCAATTTTGCACCTCTATACTCAAACGTAAGTGTCTACCAAATCACACTCTGCATAACAACAATTTGAACCATTAACTTGCCTGAGAAATCTCCATATTTGGCCCTCAACAGAGGGATTCCCATTACAAGAATATTGGGGAGAGTAGACAGAGAAAATAGAGTGATCATCCACTCTAAACTCCCATTTTTGCTGAAACAATGCCACAGAAGAAGGGCTGCAAGAATAACAACTTTTTGCAGTGAATCTGCTGCAATGAAGTGATAATTCATAGCATAAATATCATTTGTGGAGATGAAATGAAAACCCAGTAATGGAACAGCAAAAACTGCCACACATCGATTGATCCCTGAGCATTGATCAGGTGTAAAAATTTTCCACCATTTAACTGAGCCATAAGCCAAGATCATAGCCACATATAATGGTACTATTGCTGCAAGAACATCATAGATATCTCTTCCAGTAATCATGGAGAATTACTACAGCAAAACTGTGTAAGTTCAAAATGCAAATATAGAGAGAAAAACAGATAGATATATATGGAGAGAGGTGGACTTTTAGAGTTTGTAGTTGATGAGAATGATGAGGGAACAAGTTTCAAGAGAGACTAGAACAAAGGGAAGTAAAGAAGAAGCGGTTCCTGATCACATGGAAGTGAGAGGAAAAAGGTTAAATATGGCTTCGTCTTCATTCAACATCTTACAGCTACAAAAATGGGATTTTCACACAAGAAAAAAGACATTTTGTATGTATGTTATGTTATCCCCCACAAGACAGACACCTACACGCAGCACAAACTCGCTAGAGAGAGAGGGGTTGGGGTTTAAATATTTGAAAAATGGTGGGGAATAGAGAATCATATTTACACATTCTTGACGGCTCACCTTAGTCTCATTAAATTCCTTTTCATGGTTGTGTTCTAGTTGGTTTTAGTTAGATCAAATAATCTTAAATAGTTGCAACATTTGCTTTGGATTCAAAGCTAATCATATTCATATCGAATCAAGATACTATTATTATCGCCTTTGCCTGAACAATTTGATATTCATTAGGATGGCGTATGGGACGGGTCGGCAATTTCGATTCCCATCCCATCGGATATTTTTGTCACTTTGCTCCGTCCACATATTCAGTTAAAGCGGAACGGGGCGGGGGAGCACCGTCTATTTTTTCTTTTTTATATTTTTAGTTAATAATACTTTTTTTTTTTTCAATTTGTCAAAAACAACTTATGTTATCTTTAAAAATGATGGTAAATCTTTTATTTTTGTTTGATAAAAAATTTAAATTTAAAATTAACTTTAAACGTGAGAGTGGTGAATAACATGACAGGGGTTATGTTTTCTGTACCCGTCCCATACCCAATTCGGGGCAATGACCCCCATCCCCCGATTATGCAAATAATCCCTGTCCCATTGGGAGCGGAGCTCCACGGATATCGGGTGAACAAGTTTTTTTGTCATCCCTAACGACCCAATTGGAAGAACTAGACTCTACCAACTGAGGTTTCTTACAGAGTTGTGAAAATACCCCAATCCTAGTCGGGACTATGTACTTTCGATACCTATTCAATGAACATTGTTAAGTGCGATTAGTTATTGACAAACTACTAACTTGATAGTCGAAGAATTTGTGAGAACAAAATGTCAAACCTACTGGTTGAGAGATTCAAGGCTCGTGAATGCGTTAATCTCACAAAGTTACAATCAACTTAAGAGAAACTTCTGCAGACAAGAGTTTACACATGTTGTCCCAAATTAGCTGTTCTATCACTAAAAATTTGAGGGCTCTTGGCTATAATTATACCGTTGGAGTCACATTCATAATATTCAGTAATTGCAAATGTTTAAATAATAAAAAATAACATGGAAGTGAGATAGAAAGGATCAGTACCCTACAGAGATTTTAAAGAAAAGAAATTTCGCAAGGGCTATTAGGGGTTGAAAACTCTTAATAGCCAACGTGCTGCAATTTTTTACTTCACCCCACACGTTCATGGTTCAATCTCACAGCCAGTTTCAGCTGCCAACTAGTGAAGGCCAGGCCAGGCAGATTCAGGGTGGTCGATCCATCCAACATCTCTATGTTTGGATAAGCTTATAAGCTCAACCAAACACGTTCCTTCAAAGCAGAAATACAGGGATTATAACTACCCAAATTTCGAGACTCTGCGATCCTATATGGTCACACAGACGCTACCTGCAATGCCCCATGGAAATCATTGTGTAGAAAGCCTGTCATGTATACTTATAAGCATCTTATTAATTCTTCTTTTCAAGTCAGTTTATAATTATGTGCATTAGAATGGAGAGGATAGCAAATCTCTTAAATTCAAGCCCAAAAGGCAAGGCAGTTCAATTTACCAGACCATAGACGAGCAGCCACAACTCGACCTTAGCTCAGCTGGAAGTAACTTATCAATTTCGCAAGTGAAGAAAACCAACTTTACGATTCAAAAGAAACAAAGAAAGAAAGGGCATTACTCAGTACAAGTTAAGAATCCCCAGTGATACAATGCAGCGAAAGCATCCCATCTGTATATTGCTTCCTCACTTTCCTGTACTTCTCAAGCGTCACTTTGTACCATTGTTCAACTTCCTCAAATACTATTTCCTTGCAAAATTTATATTTAACCTCCTTGAAAACAGCTTCTGCTCTCTCCCTATGATTACATAATAAATGAAACCCACAACCATTATCAGATTCAGAAGTACTGTACCTCTGTGATCTCTTCACTTCTTCCACGAAAATGAGATCTTTAACCCATCTCACTTGTTCAAGGGGATCTTCTTGCTTCTGAACAGCTTCTTCTAGAAGCTTCAAGGCATCTGAAAACTTTAATTCTGTGTTGATTTTACTGATTAGATGCCAGAAAAGTGTCCTCTGACTTGTACCAAGCCAGCCTTCACTACTTGAAGATGATGAAAATGCACCAACCAAGCAGGCCTTCCGAAGCTCTGGATCAAGATTGCCCAATTGCTTGATTGCACTGTGCAATAGGTTGATGGACATAACATGCAGACTCCCTGATACAGAATCTCCATATGCATCTGGAAATACTTTCTGTTTCTGATCCCAACAACACAGTGCAACTTGAATGAATCCCTCCCACCTGTCAATAGAAATGATAGGCAATAGATTCTTCTTTAAAACAGTGATAAGCATCTTACTATTTAACCTATGTCATATCGAATTTAAGAGGTCTGCTTTTCTAAAAGTAAGAGGCAATATAAAAATTTGAAATCACCTCGTCCTATGCGGTTCAATCAAGAATTGAACTGAAAATGAAATCGACTTGGTTCCAATTCATCTTGTTTGGTTCAATTTTACGAGAAACTAGAATAAGATGTTTCAGCATTATACACATGATTCAAAATCAGGTACAATCTAGTGACACTTTAGTACGGCCAGGTGAATGTTAAAATTGGGTTTGGGGACCAGTTCCCAAGGACTCAAGTGTTCTTACAACCCCATAATACAAATAAAGAAGTGAGATGTTGAAATTACAATTATTGTTGATACCATTTAAAAGAAAAGGAGATTATACATTTGAAACAAGAGAAGAAGTTCTGCGACGTTAACCTGGATATATTAAACCAATGACATTGCCAACATAACCATCTGCTTTGTCATATTTGTCACAAATAAATTGCATATGTACTAGGGTCTTGTGTGTTTAACGATAAAAAATTGGACAAGAAATTTCTGAAGCATTCCAAAAAGATTATCCTTTGTACAATGAAAAAGAACTGATATTAACATAAAATGTAAATGATCAAAAGCAGTTATTAGATAAACCGTCTCTGGCAAAGGAAGGCCATGGCAGAGTGCTAACTGCTTAGGATAGTGAGAATGCCAGGCAAATATTAATTCTAATCCTTTTTCACAACCAAGTTAAAACAAGTTTGAGAAATTACTTACGCAAATGGAGGCTCAATCTCAATGGCCAGAGTCAGATGTAAAGAGAATCCAGCGTTTTTGTCAAACTTATCATCGTCAATAATTGTCCGTGCTTCATGAGGGAAACCTCTAGGAATATATAAGATATCACCTTCTTCCAGCAAAAACTGTTTGCGTTCGTCAATCATCTTATTTTCAACATCTAAACTATGGCAGCAATCAATAGGTTCATACAAGCGAGGTAACTGGGGACTTGACGGAGGAAAAATCGTCCATTTTTTTACTCCCACAAGTTGGCATACAAAAACACAGTGGTCATCACTGTGACAAGCCAATCCTTGAGAGTTAGGAGGGGTCAAGTACATATTTACCCCAGCTGAAGGCTGACCAAAGAGGGATGCTAACCCTTCTGCAATAGCAGCAATACTTTGAAACCGGAACTCCATACCACGCAGAGCGATTGAGTAACCCTCTTTATATGCTTCCTCACATTTCAAAATATCATCTATGTGCAGAATATGAGGAGCCGAGCAGCAAGAATCTGATTTCTCCTGAAAATATTGCAACTCTTTTCTGCTTTGCGTTTTTATAACCCGAATATCTTGGTGGTAAATTATTGGACAACCAAGATGATTTCTTACATCCTTGATAAAATGAAGGATATCGAGTTCATCTGATGCAATTGGTGGGCAGGAAGTAATACTTTTTAGCACTGAAGGAAGTAAGGAATATACTGCCTCTTTTGATTTAAGAAACTGAACAAAAGGAACGAAAACATTGTCCTGCCTACTTGACGTCTCTTTGGCATCCCTTATTAGATAAGGTGATACCTCCCAATAATTCGATAGAAAGCGTTCAAAACTAGCTTCCTCCTGATTGAAAATGCTTCTCTTAACATTGTCAATATTTACAGGTCCTTGGTATTGACCATGAGTAATGGATAGCCTAAAAACACTTTCAGCCAGATTGTTTGTTTTGATGTTGCTTGTATAGAAACCTTTTTCCTGGCCACATTTCAGATAGCTGCTGCATAACCTTTGTTTACATACTTCAACCCATAGCCTTCTTAAATAAACCAGTAAAGAATCAGAAAGTTCTGTTGGGATATTTTGCATCTGCTCAATAGTACAAGAATTGATAAGAGTAATGGCAGCTTGAAGAATCATTATTGGGAAATCATCTTCCTTAAACATTATTACATCAGCACATAGAGAAACTATTCCAGACAGAGATTTAGAGGCCTGAACAAAGAAAAGACTACTGGATGTTAGGAAAAAACAATTTTACGTGGTCAAAAAAATTGGAGAACTTATGTAATTCGTGAAACTAAATACCATGTAATTAGAACATCAATTGACCAACAAATATATAACTACCAAAGGCTGAAATGCTAACTATCTCGAAACATCATTCTCAACTTAAAACTGATTCGAAATCCAAGATATAGTTAAGTATTCTAATTGTACGCACATAAATATTTATGAGGGAAGAATATAAAGATTTTGGTTTAAACTTCTCTTATTGTTAAATTGCACAAAGCAAGTATTTCCTTTTGATTTACAAAGATGATAAGTGTACACAGGGAAGAGAATGGTGCATGCAGGAGCCTTCTCAGTCTGTTTCGAAATTCAATAGTTAATCATTGTTGTATCTAGCAGTATACTTTAAATGTAGAAACTTGAGGCATACTCTTCCACTTTTCATATATTAGGATATAAAGTAACAAGGATAGTTAAAGCGCTCAGTCAACAAGCAACACCATAATTTTTTTTTGTATTAAGCATCTTGTACAGGGCCTCTTTGACAGATGCACCTCAGCTCCCTGTCAAAGCCCATGTGAAGAGCCCCTGTACGAGTAGCAGAACTCAGTTTTTTAAAAAAAAATGATTTTCTCCATTTTGGATCCGACAGTCAGGCAACTACTTTCTCATATTGCTATTACTTCTAAGTGAGCATGTAACCATTGGCTTCAAATTATTGAGAATAGTTTTTTTTTTTTTGAAAGGTAATCAAATTTTATTAAACAAATTGGAGATGATCCACATGTGAAATGGCATTGGCCAATAAAGTGAGTCTCATATCCGCACATTTAAATAGCCTTATCATTTCACCCACATCACCTGCCACATTATGATCCCCAGTTTGTACATAAAGCATTATTCCATGAGAAATGATATATATTCATCTAATCAAGTACTAAAATTGTGGTACATATTGTCAAATATACTCAATGATACTCAACAAGGCTCGATGTCTCTCGATGTGAGAGATTCTCTTATTATATAAAACCAAAATCACAAATAAATATGATGGCTATCAATTACAAATATTCACTAATGATAGTTTCCTTATATTTGAGCTTTTTTTATATTCCACTAGTTTTTCTTATATTCGAGCTTTCTTTATATCCCACTGACATCCCCTCAAATTGATACCGGTAAAAGCATCAATTTGCAATTATAAAATGGCGATGGTGACAATGCTCATGCCCACGAAGAAGAGATCCAATAACAACAAATAGTGTAGAAACAGTCAAGAACTACTCCAAAGCCACTTCAAAGAGCTCGCACCCCAATAAGAGTTTTCAAAAGAAATTCACGAAGTGTGCCGACCACACAGTGAGCTGAATCAGTTGAGAGAACTCAGTCAAACACATAATTTGTGTTTCGACAAAAGCTCTAGCAATCAATGCACTAACCAAAAATCCAGCAATATATCGTTGGCCAAGATGTTGCAGTTGGAAGAAATCCTACATAACAACGCATACGAAACATCCAAAGATGATCCTCCTCCAAGAATCCAAAACTCTAGTACCCGAGCAACCAAAACTCAACGATCTGCACTCCCATGTCTCTCTCTCCTCCTTAACCAAAAACAAAAATCATTTGTATTTTTTTCCGTCTCTTTCATCCCTCTGCATTCTCATGCTCACCAAAAATCATTATTTTGCCACTATACACCACGAGGCACCAAAGAAAGGGAAAAGAATTTAGTCAAAGCCCAATCAACACCTACTCTTGATAACGCACACTACTTTGAACAACAAGCCTTAAATTTTGAAATAATCCAACAAATCAACAAGTCCAAACCAACAAAGCAGCAGGCCGAACGAAATTAACTTAAGCCCAATCCAAAAAAAAAATGTTATTATCTCTGCCCAATCAATAAATAAATCAACAAATCCATAACCCAACAACAACAATTAGTTATAGATCATGTCCCAAGTGAAATAACAGCCCAAATATCAAGCCAAAACCTAAACATCATATTCTGTAGTTATTGATAGAGATCAAATCCTCACGTCCCCATTGAAATCCAAATTTTCAAAATAGAACTCTATGAATTCTAATATGCATCACGTCTCATGATTCAGTTCTAAAAACATTGTTATATTAGATACAATTATATATCATCAAATCATAAGCACTCTCGTGTGTCTAGGAATACTTCATAAGGCAAAAAATTCGTTATCATTTCCGTCTTTATATAAGCACCAACAATTCTGATCTAGATTTCTTAACTCAGTTTTACATAAGAATTATGGGTTTATAGCCTTGATTATTCATGGGCCCTATTTCACCTATTAATTGCAAGCAACCAACATATACCATGTTAGTGAGTACTGAATAACTTCAAGTAGATTTTCTGGAAGATGCTCACATAAGTTTATCCATAGCAGATAGTTCAAGTAGTCGTCGTTGCCCAGCTGCTGTTGTAGATAAATCCAGGATGGCATTGCAGGCAGCCACTGATATTCTTCTTTTAGTACTTTCAAGAAGCAAGATTAGGCCCTTTACAATTTCTCCATCTAAAGAAATCATTTCATTTGACTCAAGCGACATCAGCGACAATGCCCCAATGATCTCCACACTTTTACATACAATTTCAGCACAGCTAATAAAAAGAGAAAAAAATTAGACTTGGTAGATTATACATATATGACAGAAATCAACCAATAATCAATAAATTTATCAAATATAGAGCATTGAACAACTCTAAACAACAACAACAAAATAAAAATCCAACATCTAAGTTTAATGTGCAACCTTCTAAACAGGAAAAAAAAAAAAAAAAAGTCTTTTCCAGTTTCTGCATCAAAACTAATATTACACGCCTGACCAAACAAAAAGAACAAAATTTTTCATTAGCCCATCATTAAATATTACACAAAGTGCAATCTTATAATATTATTTTCCATTGATAGCGAAAAATTACTCAAAATAAAGACCATCATTAAAGCATATATAAATGGGCGAAAAAGGAACCAAACAAGGTGCCAATTGTTCTTGCACTTACTTTGATTTGAGAAGAACTGGAAGCAAAGAAATTATGGGGCTAGAAAACTCCTGTGATAGAGAGAGATATAGTTGGTTCAAGCATTGTTTTATGAGAAACTTATTAGCGTTAGAGTTGGTAGAAATGGCTGCCAGAAGTAAACTGAAAAGCATATTTGACTCTGGTTTTCGTTGCTGCGTTTTCCTCTTCTTTTTGATGATTTTTCCTTTGGATTTCTTCTTCTTCTTCATCTGCCGCTGCTGTTGCTCTTCCATTCTGATTCTTCTTGTGGAATTGGGCAGAAAACATATAGCTGAATAAATACACGAAAGTTAAAATAACATACTAACATCGCGATTTTAATCCGTTTCCTCATTCAATATAATTATTTTCTATTTTTTTTTATCGAAAATTTATATTTAACATTTCATTTAGCACATTATTTCTATCAAAAGAATTATCGAAAAATATTTTGTCATCTGGATTATCATTATTAGGCATTCTTTGATTGCAACGAATTCCATGAAAAATGTTAAACGAATTCCACTTTGATCGTTTGATTGTAACGTAGAAATGGAAACCAAATTTCAAGTATTTCATGAAAACGAATTCGTTTGGTAGATTATTTTTTTTTCCAACTAACACGGAATTGAAATTCATTTTTATTTTTATCTATCAAACGGACCCTTATTATTATTATTAGACCGGCAAATAAATATTTTTATATAATTCTAAGGGACTTTTTAAAGAAAATTATTACATGAGACAACATGAACTAATTAATGAAATGTCGGGAATAAGAATACGTCGAAAATTTGTTAAGGACTAAGTGCCACAAAAAATAAAAATTGAGAATTTTAAATATAATTAAAATGTGATGCAACTAATAAATTTTTATGATATGAATATAACTATCCTACTTACAAATAAACTCTCGAAAATTTTCAAGTTATTCATTATTTCATATCGGCTTTTGATGTTTCATCTCTAAAATGTAAAACTAGTTAAAATTTTATATAACAATTTCGCCAAGATGTGATAATATGATAATTATCATTTTCATACCAAACGACATTGTATCAATACTCATGCCGAGTTGGCTCATCCGTAACAAGTGTTACTATAAAAAAAATGTCTATTCCGATAATAAGTACCAACACGCTTGGTATAACTTACGTTTAAAACCGACCGACTTATAAAGAGAGAGTGTCCAATTTGCTCATGACACTACGTAAACTAATGAGCAATTTTGCCACTGAAGACAAATATCTCTTTAGATAAAAAGTTTAATTTTGAAGGCACAAAGTGACTATTAATGGAGCAATGATCATATAAGAAAGAAAAGATGACATGTTCATTGAATAGCGAAATAATGATGAGTGAGTCTATGGGTACACTATGGTGTCCATTGGGGTGTCCATTATGCACACCATAGTGTACAAGTAGATTATTCCAATAATGATCATGTATACACTTTGAATCCTCATAGCATTGAAGAAGATAAAATTTCTGCATTTCCAGACCACTGCTAAATCAATGTTGAAAACAAA
>CAIGRQ010103819.1:0-19763 GCA_903798375.1 Fraxinus sp. D2006-0159 | reverse complement strand
CGCGGCGGCGACGGTGAAGAAGAGGGTAGAGGCGGTGAGGAAGAGGGTAGTGAGGGAGACAAGAATGGAGGAATAGAATAGAAATTATTTAGGTTTTGTTTGGGATTAGGGTTATGTTTTAATATATTACCTGATTTTTGAATAAATAAACTTTGCACCTGATTTTTAAAAAGTAAACTTTAAATCCCTGATTTTTTATAATTTCCCCCAGAAAATCAGTATGATTAGTCCAAACATTGAAAATTCTGAAAGGCTTACCTTTCCTCCCATTATGCTGAAAATTCTAAAATGGGCTAATCTGTCTGAGCCCAAAATTAATTATGAAATTGAAAAATAATGAACTTATTAATTATATTTAATTGAATTATAGTTACCTAAATAAAAAACAATATTATCTCAACCAAATCAGATTCTCTCCTTTTGTGCAACATTTATGCCTCCTTCAAACCATTTTCTCTCCCCCACAGCATACCCATCTAATTCAATCAAAAATCAAACTCCCATAATCCGATTAAACCTTAGTTACAACTTATTTTAACAATATATAGTAACAAAACACGACAACATGTGAAGTTGGGAAAAAAAAAAAAAGACAACCTGCTGTTTACAAATTATACAATAATAAATTATTGTAACAAGTCTAAATTGAAAACTAAACTATCAGTAACAATATGTAGAAAAACAGTACTGTAAAAACACTTGTGTTCGATAGAAAGTTAGTGAACTGGCTATTTGTTTTGGTCTAAGCCCTTGTTTGAGTTTCATTTTGTGTTAATAGATTTTGGAATAGTAATTTTTTTGAGAATGTGTGGTGAAAAAGTAGGAAAATATTTAAGTTTATGTATGAAAGTATTTTATTGAGAAAATATATGATTGAAAATAAGTTTTGAGAATGTTGGGTATTTGATACCAAATAAACCCATAGCAATAATGAAAAAATTGACTCGAATTTAACTCAATAAGCTTAGTGCAAATTAATGATGTCAAAGCTGCTTGTTTTGCATAGCGAACTTGATGAAAAGATATATGTGTCAATTTAGAGGTTTTGAAAGTAAGTTTAAACCGATCATGTGTGTATTTTAAGGAAATCTTTTTATGGATTAAAACGGTCTGTATGAGTTAAAACAATCGCCAAGTCAGTGGTATAAGAAATTTAATTCTTATGTGTTTTCAATTGGTTTCAAGAGGAATGAGTTTGACCATTATTTGTATTACCTGCACGACAACACTAATGAAGAGTGTGTGTGTGTGTGTGTGTTACTTTATGTGGACGATATGTTATTAATTGGACCTAGCATGAAAGTGGTAAACAAGATTAAAATGGAGTTAGGAAAAGAATTTGACATGAAAAACCTAAAACATGTTAGGAGGATCATTGGTATGGAGATAAACAGGGATATGTCTAATTCTTGCTTGTATACGCATCAAACTCCTTATGTACTTAAAAATCTTGAAAAAAAATTGGTATGCTTACTTGCAAACCTGCTTATGTGCTAATGAAGATGAAAATGATTTTATGAGAAAAGTGTCTTACCCTAATGTTATTGGTCTGTTATGTACCTTATGGTCTGTACTAAACCCGACTTGGCTTTCAATGTGAGTGTGTTAAGTAGGTGCATGTCTAATTATGGTCACAAACATTGAGAAGCGTTGAAGTAGTTGCTTAGGTATTTGAAGAGTACTTTTGATGTGGGGTTAGTTTATAAACAAATTGAAGAGGGTGTAAACTTAAATGTTTAACACATACTCTGGTAGTCAATTTGTTATTTGAAGAGTACTTTTGATGTTGGGTTAGTTTATAAACCTATTGAAAAGGGTGTAAACTTAAAGGTTTAACACATACTCAGGTAGTTAATTTGTTATTCATCTATGTAAAAATCATATGTTTCATGAATGTACTAAACATATATATGTTAGACTACATTTTATTAGAAATGTATTATCTCAAGATTTGGTAAATCTTGAAAAAGTACATTCATACTGCAACCCTGCAGATATAGGCACTAAAGTGCTACCCCAGGTAAAGTTTAGAAGTTGTCTTACACTTTTAAACATCGGTAAAAGTATGTAACATTCAATTTGTTTTGAAACCATATTGTGCAACTACTAAACTTGTCTTTTTTTTTTCTTCCCTTTTCTTTGCAGGTGTATTTAGCATCAATATGGAGGCTTGTTGGGTATTTGATGCCAAATAAGCCCGAGACAATGATGAAAAATCAAGTCAAATTTAATTCAATAGGGTTGGAGCAAAATTGTTGAATATGGATAACCCAAGGTAACAACTGACAGCCCATGGAACTGAGACGTACTTAGAATCTCACAAGAGGTAATTAGTGACGAATAGGACTTGACCCACTAATTTACTTGACTCACCCGATTTGTGACCTAAGTGGGTCTTTATATTGGATTTTCTCTCCAGTCTCCTCACATAACACTTGCGCCTCTCTTTTATTCTCTTTGATCATGCGCCTCTTTGTGATTCTTGTGCTACTCTTTGAGCCTTCTCCTTTGCTTCTTGCTGATGTGGGTCATCTGTGACCTGACCCTATGGTTGAGACCTAGTTTCCTCTGTTTTTTTGCCATTGCTTTTGACACCCTTTCTACCATCTGTTTTTCTTGACTCTTCTATAATGACTTTTTAGTGTTTGGTGGAATTCTTTTGGTCTAATTGATTGTGGAGATTCCTTGTTACCTTGGGGTGGTTGTTCTGAGCCCTAATTGATCGATCCATCATCAAAGCTTGAATGGTGAATGGGAGCTTGATTCTTGTAATTCATTTGTGTTATTTCGATTTCCATATTATTGCATTGATATTTAACTAAATGTTTTACTATTTATACTCTCTAGGGATTGCATTTTCACTATAAAGAAAAATGAGTTTTGGGAATGTTGACCTAAAAAATGAATTCAATAGATGGCGGACCCACTCGTGCATACTCAAGCCAAATCCAACACGTTGACGTGGATCTACGGTCGAGATCGCTCCAAGGATTGAATGTGGGAGGGGCTCAACGACACGAGAAGTTACCGTTCGGGTTTCCAGCGAGATAAACGGAATAAGATTGAAAAATAATCAACAGGAACTATGTAATGAAATTTGTAGTAGAGCAAATTGTAGAGAGCGAATTATATTGTTTTTTTATATTTAAAGTTGCATTAGCCCTTACATAATACATGGATGGGGTATTTATAGTAGTACAAATGAAATAGTGACCTTTGAATCAAATTACATGTGGCCTCATCTCCTCGATCGACCCATCAATTCATAGCCATCACATTGACTTTTCTATCTACTCAAAGCATTAAATGTTATTACATTGGCAAGACAATACACAATTACATTTTTCTTAAAGGTCAAATCAATCATTCGTAACAAGATCTTCATTATGAGCGGATCTGTGCACGTGGGCCGTCGCCAACTGAAGAGCTTCAGATCCATGAGTGCCACAGAAGTACTAGGGCCTCGGCTGATACAATGGCCTCCGATAATGGACCTTGGAATAGCTCTGGGCTTTGGTCGGTACGTAAAAAAGGCCAGTTGGGCTGGTCCCACTGCTTGTTTTGATGCTATATGGCAGCTCCTAATTATGAGTTATAACAGGGAACACGAGTCTTAAATAAGTTGTAAGCCTCGTAAATAAACTAATCAGCCATCGAACATAGAAACCTGTCGAGTTTTCAAGGAAAATCGATTACCTAAAACCATGAACCCTGCAGTTCATTGTCAATTTGACAAAATATGCAAGTTTTAATTGTTTTCATTTATCATGAATACGTAAGAGTATGGGTTAATTGTACCAAAATAATCGATTTTGGGTTGCTTCATAGGAATATCACTCAGCTTTAAAATGTTGTTGAAATGTTATTGGACTTTATCAAAATGCTCTTCATCTGTCACACGTTTAGTGCGGTTAGTTGACTTGGACAGAACTCAACTGCCTATGTGGCAAATAGAATTCACACATGACACAAATTGTCGTCCCATTCTCCAAAGCAGTGATGAATTTGAGGTATTTTGACAAAATTCAATGAAATACGTTTGAGTAACATTTTTAAAGTTTAGTGACGTCTCTGTATATAAAAAAAAAAGTTTAGTTATTTTTTGGAGCAACTAATACTTATTGATCAATAATTAGAGATCAAAGCAACGATAGTGATGGACGACTACACTTATATATATCTTCTTTATCTTTTTATGGCAAACTGTGAATCACTCTTTAATTCCCATGTCTCTCATTTTCGTGTCATTTGATAGTGACTTCTCAAGTAAGTTAGATTTTACAAGAACTCTCTATAAAATCTCTTTATGGGTTAAAAAAATCTGTATGGGTTAAAATAATCGACAAGTCAGTGGTATAAAAAATTTGATTCTTATATGTTTTCAATTGGTTTCAAGAGGAGTGAGTTTGACCATTATTTATATTACCTGCACCATAGCACTAATGAAGAGTGTGTGTGTGTGTGTGTGTGTGTTGACGATATGTTATTAATTGGACCTAACATGAAAGTGGTAAACAAGATTAAAATGAAGTTATGAAAAGAATTTGACATGAAGAACCTAAAACATGTTAGGAGGATCCTGAGTATGGAGATAAACAGGGATAGGTCTAATTCTTACTTGCATGTACATCAAATTCCTTACATAATTAAAATTCTAAAAAAAAATTGGTACGCTTAATTGCAAACTTGCTTATGAGCCTCTTGGAAACCATTTTATACTGTCTAAATACCAATTTCCTGCTAATGAAGATGAAAGTTTTATGAGTAAAGTGTCTTACTCTAATGTTATTGTTTATGTTATGTACATTATGGTTTGTACTAAATCTGACTTGGCTTTCAATGTAAGAATATTAAGTAGGTACATGTCTTTGGTCCCAAACATTGAGAAGCGTTGAAGTAGTTGCTTAGGTATTTGAAGAGTACTTTTGATGTGGAGTTAGTTTATAAACCTATTGAAGAGGGCATAAACTAAAAGGTTTAACACATACTCTGATAGTCAATTTGTTATTCATATATGTAAAATCACGTGTTTGATGAATGCACTAAACATATAGATGTTAGACTATATTTTATTAAAGATGTAGTATCTCAAGATTTGGTAAATCTTGAAAAAGTACATTCATACTACAACCTTGCAGATATGGGCACTAAAGTGCTACCCCATATAAAGTTTAGAAGTTGTCTTACACTTTTAAACATTAGTAAAGTTATGTAACATTTCAATTTGTTATGAAGCCATATTGTGCAACTACTAAACTTGTCTTTTTTTCTTCCTTTTTCTTTGTAGTTGTATTTGGCATCAATGTGGAGGTCTGTTGGTTATTTGATATCAAATAAGCCTGTGACAATGATGAAAAATAGAGTCAAATTTAACTCAATAGGCCTAGTGCAAATTGTAACCCAAGGTAACAACTAGTAGTCCATGGAACTGAGACGTACCTAGAATCTCACAAGAGGTAATTAGTGGCGAATGGCGCTTGGCCCTCCCGGTTTGTGATCTAAGTGAGTTTTGATATTGGATTTTCTCTCCAATCTCCTCACACAACACTTGCGCCTCTCTTTTTTGCTCTCTGATCGTGCACGTCTTTGTAATTCTTGTGCTACTCTTTGAGCCTTCTCCTCTGCTCCTTGCTGATGTGGGTCGTCAGCGACCTGACCCTATGGTTGAGACCTAGTTTCCTTTATTTTTTGCCATTGCTTTCGACACCCTTGTTGCTGTCTGTTTTGCTTGACTCTTCTATAGCGACTTTTTAGTGTTTGGTGGAATTATTTGGGTCTAATTGATTGTGGAGATTCCTTGTTACGTTGGGGTGGTTGTTCCGAGCCCTAATTGATCGATTCATCATCAAAGCTTGAATTGTGAATGGGAGGTTTGATTCTTGCAATTCATTTGTGTTATTTCGATTTCCATATTATTGTATTGATATTTAACTAAATGTTCTACTATTTATACTTGCTAGGGATTACATTTTCACTACAGAGAAAAATGAGTTTTGGGAACACGAGTCTCAAATAAGTTGTAAGCCTCTCAAATAAACTAATCAACATTCGAACGAATAGAAACTTGTCGAGTTTTCAAGGAAAATCGGTTACCCAAAACCTTTTGAACTCAACTGCCTATGTGGCAAATAGAATTCACACATGATACAAATTGTCGTCTAATTCTCCAAAGCAGTGATGAATTTGGGGTATTTTGACAGAGTTCGATGAAACACGTTTGAGTAACGTTTTTAAAGTTTAGTGACGTCTCTGTAACACGACCAAAAGTTTAGTTATTTTTTGAAGTAACTAATACTTATTCATCAATAATTAGAGATCAAAGCACCGATAGTGATGGACAACTACACTTATATATCTTCCTTATCTTTTATGGCAGCCTGTGGATCACTCTGTGTTTAATTCCCATGTCTCTTATTTTCGTGTCATTTGATAGTGACTTCTCAAGTACATGTTTCATTGATGTAGAAGAAGACATTGAAATATTGTAGTGCTAAAGAGATGTCGACTTCTATGTGGTTCACATGTTGATTTGATATGAAATGCGAGTCGATTTGGTTTGACCAATATCACTAATTGTATATAGCTGTAATCACATTGTTAATTGAACTGTAATGACACAATAAATCGATTATTAATAAGTTGAGAATCTTTGTGAGACACAAAAATCAATTATTGGAAACATTACGAGTTTCATAAAGGGGAGATACAAAAGAAGATGTCGAGTCGGATCTACCAAACAAATTTAAGGTTAAAAATGAAATTAGTTACCATTGTGATTTTATAAAAAAAAAAAAATTATCCATTTACTTGATTTTTTTATATATATAATTGTTTTTAGCATTAGTGATTACCCTCAACCGCATTCTAACTTGTTTTTATTAAGGAAAGTAATTCAAGCTTGGACAATTTACACAATCAAGGCAATTTCTGTAATTAGCTCAGACACAATCACGAAAATTACTGTAATTATTTTAAGGCTACAATCTTGCTTCAGTTATTAATCTTGCTGTACTTTGCCAAAGATAGAGTAGCTAACATTGTATATATCCACGGATCAGATTCAATAAAAATGTGTGTTGAATTATTCTCATTGAAACTGTAGCCTTCATCTTCTATATAGTATCAGAGCCTGAATTCTCAAACGAGTCTACGATCTCTACAATGTCTTCCGCAACAAACAACCAAACAATTTCCTCCATTGAAAATTCTCTTGTCATCTTCAACATCACTACACAAATCAATGAGAAACTCACACCCTCTACCTATCCTCAATGGCGTGCTCAATTTGAGGCACTCCTAATTGGCTATGACTTGATGGACTATGTTAATGGAGAGTCCATATGCCCTGCCTCCGATGGAACTTCCTCATCCCAGTCAAAGAGAAATCACTGGATTAGGCAGGATAAGTTGATTCTCAGCTCTATTCTTGCCTCCATGTCCACTACCATCACACCTCTCATAGCCACTGCCAAGACATCCTAAGAAGCATGGAAAAAACTCAAAAATATGTATGCTAGTAAGTCACGCACAAGAGAAATGCAATTGAAAGAGGAATTGACCTTAATGCAGCGAGGAAATTGCACAGTTCCGGACTACCTCCATGTCGTTAAAGCACTCGCCGACGAAATTGCTCTCATAGATAATCCAATATCAGATGACGACCTCACTTTGTATATCCTCAACGGCCTGGATCCGGATTTCAGAGAAATTGCCGCANCGTTAAAGCACTCGCCGACGAAATTGCTCTCATAGATAATCCAATATCAGATGACGACCTCACTTTGTATATCCTCAACGGCCTGGATCCGGATTTCAGAGAAATTGCCGCACCAATTCGTGCGAGAGAGAAACCCCTAACTTTTGAAGAACTCCATGACTTGCTCATGGGGCACGACACCTACCTTCGTCTCATGGAGACTATCGCCAAGCAATTCGTTGCTACTGCAAATTTCACCTCCAGAAGCTCCAACTTCCATGGAAGCAATTTGGGAAGAGGAGCTCATCGCCCCAGTGGACCATCTCGATCTCCAGGTTCTTCTCGAATGGGCTATGGTCAGCCAAAGACTCCAAGTGCCATTTAAGCAACTTGGGCCGTAACAATCCAGCCCAAAAATGCTACCAGCCCAAATGTCAGTTATGTGACCAATTGGGCCATATAGCAAAACTATGCCCTCAACTCTAGTCCACTGAAATGTCAGTTAATTGTGCTGCTACATCTAATTATGGAGAAAATAAATGGTTGATAGATTCCGGAGCCTCACATAATATCACTGGAAATTTATCAAATTCGTCGATTCACTTGAATACAATGGAACTGATGAAGTTGTTTTAGGTGATGGCACAGGTTTGACTATTTCACATATAGGCTCCCTAACTTTACATTCACCAAAAAAAATATTTCACTTAAATGAAACACTTTGTGTTCCAAATCTTCACAAAAATCTAATTTTTGTTCATCATTTTACAAAACAAAATAATGTTTTTGTTGAATTTCACCCTTTTCATTTTTTTTGTGAAGGATCAGACCACGGGGGCGATACTACTAAGAGGAGCGTGTGAAAGTGGTGTCTATATGTTTCCAAGTTCTTTGGTGGCTTCTCAACCCAAATTGGTTGCAAATGTGCATGAACGTACTTCAATTGATGGTTGGCACAAGCGTCTTGGACATCCATCAATAAAGATCGTTCAAAGTCTTATTAATTTATTTTCTCTGCCGCTTACCACAAAAAAAATATCATCTTCATGTACTTTTTGCTCTATTAAAAAAGCACATCAACAACATTTTGGCTCCACTAGCCTTCAAAGCCATTTACTTCTCGAAATTATTTACACTGATGTTTGGGGACCCGCTCACTATACTGGCTTGGATGGTTCTCGATATTATCTCATATTTGTTGATCATTATACAAAATACATATGGTTTTATCCGATGCTCAACAAATCCAGCGTATCGACCATTTTTCCACAATTTAAAAATCATGTTGAGTTACGCTTCAATTCAAAAATAAAAAGCTTATACTCTGACAATGGAGGAGAATTCTTAATCCTAAAAAAATTCTTCTCTCTCCATGGGATAAGTCATTACACAACAGCCCCATACACACCTCAACAAAATGGTGTTTCTGAACGACGTCACCGTCATCTTGTGGAAACGGGTCTCACAATACTCCATGATGCATCCTTACCTTTTTCATACTGGCCACATGCCTTCCAAACCGCCACTTATCTCATAAATTGCCAACCCACACCACTTCTTCAAAACAAATCTCCATTTGAGGCTCTATTGGTCAAAAGCCCAATTATCGAAAATTAAGAAAATTTGGATGCCTATGTTATCCTCTTCTCAAGCCATATAACACCAATAAAATGGAGCCCAAATCTATTCCTTGCATATTTTTAGGTTATTCTCCAACTCAAAATGCATATAAATGCATGGATCCATCAACCAAAAGAATATACAGCTCACTACATGTCACATTTGATGAAATGAAAACTCCATCCTCTGGGCTGAACTCGAAGGCCCAAACAATTCCTCAAACCCGCCCGTGCCTCACGAATTGTTCAACCCAATTACAACTCTTTCTTCTTTACCTCACACGGCTCATTCCTCCAATCTTCCCCAAATCGACACTTACTCTCCAGTGTCTCCATCTTCAATCGGTCTCTCATCTCAACCGCTGCCACCGCCAGAGAACTCGAAAATTGCAGCTGCCGCTATCGTCGCACCTCCAGGTACTGTCTTCTCTTCCCATCCTCTTATATGTTCTCATAGACATGACACCGACATTGCACTGCACTCCACCACTCACGTCCCAACATCGCCACCTCCCCTAAATGCTCCTCACCACTACCTCCACATGATCAGGCTCCCATCACTGCGCTCACCCCGCCTCCTCACACTACCAACCCCATAACCCGAAGCCATTCAATGACCACATGGTCAATGAATAATATTTACAAACCTAAACAACTTCATAGTGCTACGAAACACCCGTTACCATCACCAATTGAACCTATATGTGTCAGTCAAACTGTGTCTCACCCAAATTGGCGTGAAGCCATGTCCAGTTAGCTTACAGCTCTTATGCGCCATGGTACATGGAATTTGGTACCACCACCAAAACATTGCCACCCAGTAGGCTGTAAGTGGGTTTTCAGGGTCAAGAGGAAAGCCGATGGCTCAATTGACAGATTTAAGTCCAGACTCATGGCCAAGGGCTATAACCAACGCCCTGGTATCGACTATAAGGAGACCTATAGTCCTGTTGTTAAACCTGCTACAATCAGGTCGGTACTAGCAATTACAGTGATGAATGGATGGGACTTGAGACAAATGGATGTCAACAATGCATTTTTACATGGTACGTTGCAAGAAGTTGTTTATATGAAGCAGCCACCCGACTTCAAGGACATGTCAAAACCTAATCATGTGTGTAAACTAAGAAAGGCAATATATGGGCTCAAACAAGCCCTAAGAGCATGGTACTCAGCACTTAAAACTGCCATCACCCAGCTCGGGTTTCAAAATTCTCATGCTGATTCTTCCTTATTTATCTATTCTCATGCATCTATTACTTGCTACTTACTTGTGTATGTTGACGATCTAGTAATTACGGGAAATGATACCAGTTTTGTATCATCCGTCATCCGCAAACTTGGTGGTCAGTTCTCATTCAAAGATATGGGGTCTTTACATTTCTTTCTTGGAGTGGAAGTAATTCCTACATGTGCTGGCTTATTTCTATCCCAACACAAATATGTTCGTGATATTTTGGAAAGCACAGACATGTTGGGTGCAAAAGATGTCTCTACTCCACTTTCCACAAGCACCTCCCTTCACTACTGGATGGTACAACATCGGTGGACAGCGCGAAATATAGGCGTGTAATTGGCAGCCTGCAATATCTATCCCTGACACGTCCAGATATCTCCTTTGCTGTCAACAAGCTATCACAATTCATGCATAAGCCTACTGTCACTCATTGGACAGCAGCAAAGAAAGTACTTTGGTATCTAAAACGCACCATATTTCATGGTATCCAAATCAAAAAGTCCGCAGCGCATCACTTAACAACTTATAGTGATGCTGACTAGGCAGGGAATCATGATGACAGGAAATCCACTTCGGCTTACATTACCTTTCTTGGCTCCAATCCTATCTCATGGAGCTCTAAGAAACAACGCACCGTTGCACGATCATATACAGAAGCCGAATACAGAGCATTGGCCACTGCAGCATCCGAAACCATGTGGTTATTATCCCTGTTTAAGGAACTTGGTTTCTATATCAAAGCTCCACCATCTCTTCTTTGTGACAATCTTGGAGCAACTCACTTAAGCTTCAATCCAGTGCAACACTCCAGAATGAAGCATATACAAATTGACCTCCACTTTGTGCAAGATTTAGTTCACAGTAATCTACTCAGAGTCTGTCATGTACATACTCAAGATCAGCTAGCAGATTTACTAACGAAATCACTACCCAAACAACAAATAGAGATATTACGGTACAAGATTGGTCTTGCCGATGGAAGCCCAATCTTGCGGGGGCATTAAGGAAAGTAATTCAAGCCTGTACAATTTACACAATCAAGGCAATTTCTGTAATTAGCTCAGACACAATCACGAAAATTACTGTAATTATTTTAAGGCTACAATCTTGCTTCAGTTATTAATCTTGTTGTACTTTGCCAAAGATAGAATAGCTAACATTGTATATATCCACGGATCAGATTCAATAAAAATGTGTGTTGAATTATTCTCATTGAAACTGTAGCCTTCATCTTCTATAGTTTTGACGTATTGCTTGTATATGATAAATTTTACACGTCAATTCATGACATCATTTGGCTTCCATTTTTAAAAAAAATCATTTTAAAATTCATTTTCAATCACAAATTCTCCCATTAAATAATTTTATACAAAAAAATAATTTATTATTTTATTTTTTATTTACACCTTCAAAAAATTATTATTTTAAAATACATTATCCCAAAATTGGAGCTCAAAATTTGAAATATGTAGTGGCCATGTCAGACAAGAACCTAGATTACCCAAATCACCAAGGGAACTTTTTGATAAAAAATAATAATTGATTAAATGATCACTTAAAGAAAGTATAAGTCAGCGATCGTCAATAATAGACGGACATCAACAATATAGATGAAACTATCTTCAATGAAGTCAACATCGATGTTGGGGCTTCGAATGCTCTTCGTCGGCTAAAGATCATTGTTATTACGATGGAATTTAGTTTTTTCTATATAGTTTTAAATTTTATAAAATAACGACAATTAAGTTTAAATATCTTTTACTTTTTCTTTGCAATATTACCAAAAAAATATGTTATTTTTTAAAAAATTATTTTATTCCTGGATTTTTTGTTATTATTATTATTATGTAATTTAGCAATTTTTTGTCAATGAATTAAATTTATTAAACTATTCATCTTTTAAAACTTACTAACTTAAAATATATTTAGAATATTAAATAAATTTTAACTTTTTACAATTTATTATTTTATATGACTATGAAAATTCGACAGGTAAATTTAAATTTCTTAAGACAGTTTTTACAACAACTACGAAAAACTCTTAAATTATTATCCATAGACATTTCAGTCAATAATATTTATTATTTTTTATCTCTTTATTTAGCAGTAAAATTTTATCTATAAATTAAATTTAATAAAAAATTATTACCAATAGGAAATCAGATTCGAAGGTTGTGTCAGTAAAAGTATTTAGAATGAATTTTTTTAAATGTGGAGGTCTTGTCTAAGAACCCGTTTAGTAGAGATTAAAATCGGATTAAAATTGAAAAACTAGTCGTTATTGTTGACTTTTATTAGACGGGACCCAATAACGGCCATATTTTCAATTTTAATTGGAATTTAATTGTTACCAAACAGGCTCTAAATGTATGACCTTTGAGTATCGCGAATGTAATTGTTTATTAAATTAAAAAAATTATTTCACAAGAGCAAGAATGGACGATGTATAAAAAAATTTCAGCCCCAATGCAAGCCACAGTGAATCCATAAAATTGAGATGAAAAAATGAAAAAATTAGACAATGTCTAAAGTTCTTCTCGACTAAAAAATTTGGTTAGACAAAGTGACTCAATAACATAAATATTTTTTTCCCAGGTTTATATGTTGTTTTGTTTTTATAAAATAAAAGACACTTAAATAAGCAATCCATTGAATGCTTAGAGGCTACCTGATGTGAACCCAAAGAAGAATTGATCTTGGGAACTCACGAACAAGATAGAAACAACCTAAGAAAGCTAGAAATCATGTCGCGCAAAGATCAANATGGGTTTACACAAAAACCTTGATGTGAACCTAACCAAGAATTCATCTTGGGAACCCACGAACAAGATGGAACCAACCCAAGAAAGCTAGAAATCACGTCGCGCAAATATCAACCCGACCTGTTGTTCGACCCCTATCAAGAACCGAGATTACGCGTAAAAAAATACAACCCGTTGATTACTCGGAACCAGAACCATGAAGTGTAAACGCCACAAAAGGATTGCAAAACCTTTTGATAAGTTCAAGTTAGAACTTTAAACCACCAAGAACATGGAGGAACAAAACTCTCAAATTTAATTTAATTCTCTCAAATAATCAAAGTCTTGATTACAATAAATAATAATAGATCTTATTTATATAAAACTATGAAAAATCAAGTCAAATTTAATTCAATAGGCCTAGTGCAAAATTGTTGAATATGGATAACCCAAGGTAACAACTGGCAGCCCATGGAACCCAGACGTACCTAGAATCTCACAAGAGGTAATTTGTGACGAATAGGGCTTGACCCACTAATTTACTTGACTCACTCGGTTTGTGACCTAAGTGAGTTTTTATATTGGATTTTCTCTCCAGTCTCCTCGTACAACACTTGCGCCTCTCTTTTCTGCTCTTTGATCGTACGCCTCTTTGTGATTCTTGTGCTACTCTTTGAGCCTTCTCCTCTGCTCTTTGCTAACGTGGGTCGTCTGCGACCTGACCTTATGGTTGAGACCTAGTTTCCTCTATTTTTTGCCATTGCTTTTGACACCTTGTCTACCGTCTGTTTTGCTTGAATCTTCTATAACGACTTGTTAGTGTTGGTGGAATTCTTTGGGTCTAATTGATTGTTGAGATTCCTTGTTACATTGGGGTGGTTGTTCTGAGCCCTAATTGATCGATTCATCATCAAAGCTTGAATTGTGAATGGGAGTTTGATTCGTGCAATTCATTTGTGTTATTTCGATTTCCATATTATTGTATTGATATTTAACTAAATGTTTTACTATTTATACTCGATAGGGATTGCATTTTCACTATAGAGAAAAATGAGTTTTGGGAATGTTGACCTCAAAAATCGAACTCAACAGATGACGGACCAACTCGTGCATACGCAAGTCAAATCCAACACGTTGACTTGGATCTACGGTCGAGATCGCTCCAAGGATTGAACGTGGGATGGGCTCAACGACACGAGAAGTTACTGTTCGGGTTTCTGGCGAGATAAACGGAACAAGATTGAAAAATAATCAACAAGAACTATGTAATGAAATTTGTAGTAGAGCAAATTGTAGAGAGCAAATTATATTGTTTTTTTAATATTTAAAGTTGCATTAGCCCTTACATAATACATGGATGGGGTATTTATAGTAGTACAAATGAAATAGTGACCTTTGAATCAAATTACATGTGGCCTCAGCTCTTCGATCAACCCATCAATTCATAGCCATCACATTGACTTTTCTATCTACTCAAAGCATTAAATGTTATTACATTGACAGGACAATACACAATTACATTTTTCTTAAAGATCACATCAATCATTCGTAACAAGATCTTCATCATGAGCAGATATGTGCACGTGAGCCGCCGTCAACTGAAGAGCTTCAAATCCATGAGTTCCTTGGAAGTACTAGGGCCTCGACTGATACAATGGCCTCGGATAATGGGCCTTGGAATAGCTTTGGGCCTTAGTCGGTACGTAAAAAAGGCCAATTGGACTGGTCTCACTGCTTGTTTTGATGCTATATGGCAGCTCCTAATTATGAGTAATAACATGGAACACGAGTCTCAAATAAGTTGTAAGCCTCTCAAATAAACTAATCAGCCATTGAACATAGAAACATGTAAAGTTTTCAAGGAAAATCGGTTATCCAAAACCATGAACTCGACAGTTCATTGTCAATTTGACAAAACATGCAAGTTTTTAATTTGTTTTCATTTATCATGAATACGTAGTAGTGTATGGGTTAATTGTACCAAAATAACCGATTTTGGGTTGCTTCATAGGAATATCACTCAACTTTAAAATGTTGTTGAAATGTTATTGGACTTTATCAAAATGCTCTTCATCTGTCACCCGTTTAGTGCGGTTGGTTGACTTGGACAGAAGTCAACTGCCTATGTGGCAAATAGAATTCACACATGACACAAATTGTCGTCTGAGTCTCCTAAGCAGTGACGAGTTTGAGGTATTTTGACAAAGTTCAATGAAACACGTTTGAGTAACATTTTTAAAGTTTAGTGACGTATCTGTAACACGACCAGAAGTTTAGTTATTTTTTGGAGCAACTATACTTATTGATCAATAATTAGAGATCAAAGCAACGATAGTGATGGACGACTACACTTATATATCTTCCTTATCTTTTATGGCAGCCTGTGAATCACTCTTTAATTCCCATACCTCTCATTTTCGTGTCATTTGATAGTGACTTCTCAAGTACATGTTTCTTCGGTGTAGAAGAAGACCTTGAAATATTGTAGCGTTAAAGAGTCGTCAACTTCTACGTGGTTCACATGTTGATTTGATATGAAATGCGAGTCGATTTGGTTCGACCAATATCACTAATTGTATATATGTAATCACATTGTTAATTGAACTGTAATGACACAATAAATCGATTATTAATAAGTTGAGAATCTTTGTGGGACACAAAAATCAATTATTGGAAACACTACGAGTTTCATAAAGAGGAGATATAAAAGAAGAGGTCAAGTCGGATTTGCCAAACAAATTTAAGGTTAAAAATGAAATTAGTTACCATTGTGATTTTATAAAAAAAATATTTTATCAATTGTGTGTTTGAGCTACGTTATTTTGGAAGAATATATTCTGAAATAGTAGATTGATGGAGAATGTGTAGTTAAAAAAAAATGAAAAGTTATTGATATGATAAAAAAAATATTATTTTATTGAAGAATGTGTGATTGAAAATGAGTAGAACAATGAGAATGTGATTCAAACAAGGGCTTAATTCATCACATATTCACTATCACATCACAAAAAATGCACTCAGTCCTAATTGAATCATGGTTTGAAATCAAATTGAATAGCAAAAATTGCCTTTTTTTTTAATTTGAAAAGTGAAATCGTTTAGTTAAGTTCGAAATTTTCTAAATCTTTGTTTGAATATAAGTCAAAATCGTCCAAATCAAACCATGTTTATCCTTACACTAATATGAATGGTTTTTTACGTTTTACTAAGATTGCGATATCTTTACGTGTTTGAAGTTTTAGCAAATTATGAATGAGTTGCAAAGTGTGTTCGACTTGCTTGATAACATATTTTTAATGTGTTGGTTCGTTTGTCTCGGATTTGTATTTGATAATCGAATTATCTAAAATATAGCTCCCCGAAATTACGACTGCCTTCTTACACTTGGTTAGGTTAGATCCACATTTTCATGTGCTCAATTCTTTTAATATCACATATTTGTTATTCTTATTTTTATTGGAAGTGGCAAAATCTTCTTGCCTGGTCAAATTAGACATGTACCATCCAAGATCTAGATTAGAATCTGCCATTATGAATTCAATAATTCTGTGTTTACATAATTATTCTTCACCGAAAATTGTCAGAACACTCACGTGGGATGGGCTCCATGTGAGTAAAATATTGAAAAAAAAAACAGTCGCATTGTTGTGAGTGTTTTGTATCTATTTTGTATGCTGTTTCATGTACACAGAGAACGGTTCGAATGAATTTGAGTTAAATTCACCGATGGTCACTCAATTTTAGTGTCATCATGACCATCAAGTTTGATTTTATTTAATCATGATCATTCAATTTGATTTGATTTAATCTTGATCACTCACTTTTATATAACATTTCACAATAGCCATCCAATTTTATATAACATTTCATTATGGTCACTCGACTTATTTTCACCATTTTTACTAATTTTAAAAGAGATAAAATGGTAACTTAACATAGATGTTGGGTGCCCATGGTGACCCTTATGAATTTTGACAAAACTGATTAAAAGAAAAAGAAATGTAACTCATAACTGTGAGGAACAACAAAAGGTAACTCATTAATTTTCGTGGTTAAAATTGTGTTTGTCATTAGTTAAGTAGTAAATTAAACAAATCATCAATGAAAAGAAATGTTGTTGAACACATTATCAGTGATTCTATACATAAATTGGTATGAAACCATGTGGTTTTTGTTTCTTTGTTACCTGCGAGAATACAAAGTAATTAGGGCTGGCCACGCAGGGCCGTACCTGTGTTCCGCGAGGCTTGAGGCGAAATTCAAAATTTGGGCCCCTAAGTCATGGCATACAATCCTCTTTTTCTTTTAAAATAGTATTACGCTAAATTTGTTAACTTAAATTCAACAATAAAGCAACAAATAAAACTAAAATATTCAAAATATTTATTTTTGCAATCAAATAACAATACGAAGATGTTCTAACCGATGGCTTAAATATAACTCGTCTTGCAGTTTTCAAGGCAAAAATATCAATCAATTTTATATAGGCAATCAATCAGCAAAAACATGAAATGAGTACCTACACATAATGTAGTCATTGCACAATTATATAAATGAAGAATATGTGGCCTCAAAATAATGTAAAAAGTTAACCTTGTCCACCAACATAGAAAGATTAATGCACTTAGACAGACACAACAAATGTGTAGGGATGAGTGATGACAACTTAATTTCAAGCATTATTGATTAATTTCAAACATAGAAGATTATTGTTTTCTAGTGATGACAACTTAAAAATCGAGAAATCTGAAAATTGAGTGGGGGCCGCCTCCTCAAGTTGGTCCGCCCTTGCATACACTTAATGATTGGGAACTTTATGTCATTGGCTTTAGAGCACGTTAATTAGCATTAGTAAACCAAACAAGAAGTAAATATTGGCAATACCTTAACATAATCCACCAGCCCAAGCTTTCCACATTCGTCGCGGACGTCTTCCTCTAATTCAGAGCAGCCTGTTGACAATAAAAGAATGTTAATTGCTATCAGCAGCTTCCATGAGTTACTTCAGTTAACAAAATAATGATCAAGTGAACACTATAATGACACTCAAATGAGGAGCTACGTGCAGTTACAATTGAAATGTCTCGAAGGACTCTATCTCTAGAATTTGTATAAAAAGAATTAAACATAAGGATTATTTTGAATCTGCTGCCAAATCGTAAATCATGACTTGAGACTTAGAATGGCATAGGCGCATGCAGAAACTGGAAAGGGCGCATTACCCTAAATTCTGTAGGGGTGAACATGTAACGAAGAATAACAGTAGCTGAAATCAACAAATTTGAGTCATCATGACCACCTATTTCATCACAAAAAGAGCGAAAATTCAAAAATTTGTGGAACATCGTATTAATTGTTCTGCAACTCAAAAGTTAATTGAACTCTTCCTCAGGCGACACCAACAAAAATCTCAAAAACTGTCATCTAAATCAAGACTAAGAATACCATAGGAGCATGAAGAAACATGATAATACTAGAACATAGTCACCATTAGCATCAGAGTATCACAAGAAAACAATAATGCTTAACTATATGGGGTTAATATACATACCAGAAACATGAAAAATCTTACATCAGCAAAACATTTACACGATACAAAATTTCAGCAAATAAAAATCAAGGTATTTGCAAATAAAGCGGAAGATGATATATTTCAGTGAATTAACATACACTGAATATTGAATATAGAGATTGTGATCTTTGTAAAGCTGCAACTACAACTGATTCTTTTCCAATCACTCTTGCTCATCAAGAGGAACAGGGGTGGAGCTTATCTTCCCATAAGCTTTACTTTTAAGGAACCCAAAATAATTTTTGTTTTTATTTTTTCTGTAAAGATCATTATCACATCATGGACAATGTGAACATAAAAATTGTTCTGTTCACCCATTAAAATCCAGACCACCTGCAGAGGTGCAGTGGTGTGACTATTCTAGTAAATAACATAGCAAGTTATGCACAGACATTCAATAGTAGAGCAACAAGATGCTTATTGTTGATCTGAAAATGTATGCAGGAATTAATTCAATTACACAACTAATATTCTATAGAAGGTTAACAATATATGAATGAGTTCAGTTACACAATTAATCTGAGTTAAGACTTACTGCTTAGAAAAGGGGGAAAGTGGGGAAACTCCATGTTATAAGAAACAAAGTTAAAAACATTTCGAACAAGACTTTACCAAATGTGATTGTTGCGCTTCTTAAGAGGTCAGAGAAGATAGCATTGGTGCAAACAACTTATAGCATGCACACGAGAAAACCTAAATTAACCCATCTGTATGTACCAAACAAAGTTAAACATAGCAAAGAATCAAGCATAAAAGACAGCATTTTGCCGTAAGCTAAGCACATGTACGTGTTATTAAATAATCCATTTGTATGAACGAGAAAAAATTAAACCTAATGAAATGAATTTCAAATTTACCTAGCAAGGAAAAAGAGGAAAAACCAAAAAGGATTTTACCT